>ML857329.1:7405-27056 GCA_009831015.1 Picea engelmannii
GTGTGTGTGTGTATGTATGTATGTATGTGAGGTCGGAGATCCTGTGTGAATATGGGGCTGGTGAGTCACGATGCAAATAGGCCAGTGCGCCTATCTTTGTAAAATGTAATCACACTCGAGTTATTAATAATATCACATCGTTATGCGTAGACAGATGAGACAAAAAGAGACGAGGGGCTAAAATCCACTGAGAAAAGGGAAAAGAGGGTTAAAAGGGAAAAGTGGGGCTAAGCCAAGGGGGGCTTAAGTCCAAGGGAACATTTTATTAATATCTCTGAAAAGTGTAATTTAGGGATAATTATTTATCCTAAGTTCCCGTGGGATGGGAACGAGTCACTAAGTGGTTGAGGCTAATTCTGAAGGTGACATGTGTCTAGTTTAAGGAATGAAATATATATTGTTGGCCTTACTATATTTCGGCAAGGGAACTCATTCTGGGAAGGGGAATCACTCACATTCCAGGACTAATGAGATGAACCTTCCTCTGTGAAGGAACCTATATCTTGCTATTACTTACCGCCATTGTATAACTTTGTACTTGGGAAGACTTGTATGTTGTCGAGGAAGCGGTTTGTCAACCCCGTGTGTAGTCGAAGAAGCGAGTTGTTAGGCATGTTTGTTGTCAAAGAAGTGGAATATCAGGCCCATGAGCATTCTCTCCGGGTGAGATATTTGCTTGGAATTGTTCCCTGGTGTGCTAGGCATTAGTTGCAGTGTTGTGAGACTTCATGTCTGGCCTGTTGTTGAAGCCCTGGAAGGGAAGTGGGGCAATCGAAGGACTGTTGAACAGAGAAGGGGAACACTTCCTGGGGTGGGATAGGCATGTGGAGAATGAGGGAATGTAGGCTAGTTGCAACAATGGGCACATTGGACTGAGAAATTTCATTGTTTATCAGACCGTAGCCTGGTATTAGGAATCCTTTTGCCCTGGTGGAGTTTAAGCCCTAGCTAGCAGGTGACCTATTGTTGAAAGTTTATGAGCAATAGAGTCTATGGTTGGGAGGAACATTTAATTTATGCGCGTAGTTGGTGAATTTTCATAAAGATAAGTGTCCTTTATGTGCTTGTCTCATTCATGTGTGCTTAATTATCTATGTCTGAAATGGTTTAATTCTAGTATGATGTTGCATATGAGTAATTGTTGTTATTTTTGCATAATATTGCTTTCACATGTAAGTGTTGTGTTGATATTAAGTATTTGTAGTTGTACATGTTGAGTATAATAATTGTTAGTAGTTATTCTTGTTAATTTAACCTTCTTGTATTAGTCATGAGCCTACGAGGCGAGGTTAGAATGGTCGAGCGTGTAAGGAAATTAGTCTGTGCGTGCAAGAGGCTGGATTCGTTGTGTGCATAGGATATTAGTCCACGCGCACAAGAGGGACAAAATTCGCATGTGATGCCATAAGGGTTACGCGTGCAGTAGTGATTACATGTTCAGAGTGGATTATACACACAGTAATTCTTGTGTGCTCAACATGCTTGTGCGCGCTAATGTATTGTGTTACTTCCGTTGTTATAAGTTGTGTTAGAAGATGAAAGTTTTATGCAGCACAAACCAGCTTGGGGGTCATGCACGTTATTTCAAGTATTTTTGTGTAGACCCGGGGATATAGAATATAATGTGCGCACTAGAGTTTTGGAGTGGCATTGCTCAACAGTAAGTTGGGAATGTCGCAATTTGGTATCAGAGCATTTTGTTAATTGTTGGTAACAGGGTACGTTGCATTTTCGTTTTAGAGTGCCAGAAGTTTATTTTTGTGTGGCATGGCCCAGCTTAAGTGGTTGGGGACATTCCATTCTGGTATCAGAGCTATTGGTTCAACATTGGACTTGTATGGGCCAGAGATCAACATGAAATGGTCATGCACGCTAAATATTGGTGCCGCACAATGCATAGTTTATTGTGCATAGAAAAATACTAGTGCATGGCGTAGAGCTATGATGCGCGCAAAATATTAATGCGCAATGTGTGCACTAGAATGTGGGTTGTTAAAATCATCCAAGGAATCGAAAGAGAGGATTATGACAAAATGGTGCAAAGTTTTCATGAAGTTGTTGCATGAATTCATCTAACAAATCTTATTGGGTGCACATTTTGCAGAATTAGCAACGATTAAAGTATGAAAAAATTAGTGGAGAAAGTCATAAACATGGAAGATGCACAAAGAACTTACAACCATGATGATGAGTTTGGGGATTTGTATGTCGGTTTGGGTGTTGATGGTACATAATCCAATGAGGAGTGCATAAACTTGGTAGAAACCATAAAGGGGCTGCAAAAAGATGTCCAAAGCTATAAAGATGATAATGAGAGGCTTATGAAAGACAAGGAACAACAAGATGGATTCAATATCAAATTGATGCAAAGCTTGGACAAAATAGAAAATAAAATGGATAAGGAGACGGAGTCAAGCAAGTCAAGGAGTCACAGGTCTCATGGTAAACGATGAGAAACAACAAGTGCTAATAGGAATCATCACGACTCACCCAAGAATTCATTTAGGAAAGTGTGCAGTATCTCAAGTCCATCTCCTATCAGAAAGCATAAGAGAAGGATTGGGTTGGATGAGCTACGGGGAGAAATGAATAAGATCAAGCCTCCTACCTTTGATGGTGAGCACAAGAAGGATGAAGATACAAAGACCCAATTGTTGGGTACTAGGAAGTACTTTTAGCTACATAATTACTATGTGTAGGCAGAAGGGAGAATTACCATCTATCAGTTAAAAGGAAAAGCATCAATGTGGTGGGACCAGCTCGTGCAAGTGCAACACATTGATGAAAATAAGGTTACTTGGAGGGAGTTTAAAAGGTATTTTCAAAAGAAAGACTTAACCAAGAGATAATATGACAAGAAAATGAAGGAGTTCTTTGAACTCAATATTGAGAGTATGAAAATAGATGAGTGTGAAAGAAGATTCCTAGAAATGTTGAAATATGTTGCATTCATCAAGGATGAGCAAGTTAAAATTCATAGGTACCTGAGTGGGTTGCCCTCATTTATCAGTGACAAGATATGATGACCCTAAGACATTGGAGGAAACCATAAGGCACACTAAATGTCCTTATGATCCACAAAATGGAAGACCGACTTTCCAAAAGTCTTGGGAAGATAAGATGAAAAGCAAGGTGGAACAAAGGAAGAAGGGGACTAAGTCACCCTTTTTCAAAAATACTGTGCAAGGACAACCAACTCCCAAGGAGCCCATAATGACTGATATAGTGGGACAAAGACCATGGTAATAACCTATTCAATGTTGGGGTTGTGGAAGAAATCATATGTACAGAGATTGCCCTCAAAGAGGTGAAAAAATGGGGATTGCACACATTATACAACAAGCTGCGACAATTGAAGACATTGGCAGAAATGTACCTAGGATCTACACAACCCTGGTTAACAAGCAAGTCAAGTTTCAATCACACATGATTGAACTAGAAGTGAATATTAATGACCAACCCATTGCTATTTTAATTGATTCAGGAGCTAGTCATAGATATATAGATCCTAAGATGGTGGAAAGGTTCCAATTTCCAAGAAGCAAGCTTGTAAGACCTTGGTTGGTGCAGTTAGCTACATGAGCTAAAAGGAAAATTAATGAGACGATTAAGGCATGGCCGATGGACATGAATGAATTGCGCACAAAAGATGATTTGAATATCATACCTTTAGGATCGTATGATTGCCTCATTGGTATGGATTGGTTGGACCAACATCATGTTGTTCTATATTTTTACAATAAGGCATTCACTTGCTTGGATCAGGAAGGAAAATTGAGAATATTTCAAGGAATTCCAAGAGCTATAACTATCACAAAAGTTTCAGCCTTGCAATTGAAGAAAAGCTACAAGAAAGGATGTCAAGTATTTGCAACGCATATGGAGGAGGCACCTAAGGATAAAGTGCCAAATGTTGAAGACTGCTCAGTACTAAAAGAATTTGAAGATGTCTTTAAATAGATATTGGGGTTGCTACCAAAAAGAGATATTGACTTCTCTATAAATCGGATGCCGGGAGCAACTCCTATATCCAAGACTCCTTATAGGATGAGCACACCAAAGATGAAGGAATTGCATATGCAACTTGAAGAGATTTTGAAGAAGGGGTATATACACCCAAGTGTGTCACCTTGGGGTGCCCCGGTATTATTCGTGAAGAAGAAGGATTGTACGTTGAGACTTTGCATAGACTTCAGGAAGTTGAACAAAGTAACAGTGAAGAACAAGTATCCTTTGCAAAGGATAGATGACCTCTTTGATCAGCTGAGGGGCGCGAAGATATTTTCAAAGATTGATATTAGATCTGGATATCACCAAGTGAGAATTAAAGAAGAAGACAACAACAAGACTTCCTTCAGAACGAGGTACGGACATTACGAGTTCACAGTGGTGCCATTTGGGTTTTCAAATGCACCAGTTGTCTTCATGTGTTTGATGAATGGATTTTTCAGAAATTGCTTAGATAAGTTTGTCATTGTATTTTTGGATGACATACTTATTTATTCAAAGTCGGAAGAAGACCACGAGCAACACTTGAGGATGGTTCTACAAGTGTTGAGGGAGAATCAATTGTATGCAAAGTTGAGCAAATACTCATTTTACCAACAACAAATTCATTATTTGGGTCATATCATTTCCAAGTGTTACAAGGGAAAAACTCTCTATGGCCAAGGATAAACCACAACAGACAGGTATGATTGTAGAAATCAACTCAATTCCAACATGTGCTATATAGACTAATGTGCAATTGTATACGAGGAAGAATCCTACCTCGATCCAATCATTTGATGTTGTTCCACCGTTGAGCACTTTGACCCAAAGCTTTACACCTGCAAGAAGTTCTCAACAAACAAGCGATGCAAGTATATAGTGACAGTATATCAAATGAGTTAGCACATCAGATAGCACAATCCATTAATAAACATTACAAACATGCCCATGGATAATAATCATATATTTGCAAGATATCAATAGGATAGGAAAGGAGTATTTCTATTAATAATTGATCAACAGAAGTATCAACATTACAGACTTCCATGTCGGCACGGTTTGAAACCGAGAAACCAAGTTCCTTCCAACTGGGTCTCCACCACTTCAATCCTCCACCAAAGGCAAGCTCATAGAAAAGAGGTAATGAGCTCCTCTCGACAATAAGGAAAGAGCTTGGGAGCTGAACACTGTGTTCATACTTGAGGGACAAAGGCATGCAGACTCAATATGAAGTGATTTCTCCAGAGTAACTTTGCTCTCAAAGTTGAATGCTTTCTCTCTCTTTTTCCATAGCTCGAAATTGTGCTCTTATAGCCTCCAAAATGCAACTGAAGGGCCAAGTCAGAACGTTTTCAATATATGGAAGGCCAAAGATCAGAGATCATTTGTCGTGACATGGAAACCCGACCTCATTTTGTATTTTTTGGCACAAATCCTGATATATGCGAGCTGTAGTGGAGCAACAAGCGTATACAAATCTTGCAAAGCAGTTAGGAAGCGTATATGTGGAAAAATATATAATTCTGGCTTTGGATTTATCAAAAAGGGGGTTGATAAGTCTGCATAGGGAAATGGAAAAAGGCCCTCTGTGCAAGATAGAAATGGTGAGGCAAATCTTGCTATAACATATGCCCCCTAATGTGTGAGATCAGAGGAGTATCTGTGATGGCCGAAATGCATTATAAATAACCCAGAAGTGGAGTGGTAGAGAACCAACTGGACGAACTCAATTGATCATTACATTATGTACTGACTTTGCATACATGGCTGCCAAAAATACAATGCAGATCCATGTGGAAAATATACCAACAAGTGTTCATGGCCATGAGTAGGCAAATATAAATGCGGTTACATGCCAATAGTTGTCATAGTCACGAACAAGGCCCAGTGAAACTAGTCTCAAAATCAATCTGAAGATATCTGTATACCATGGAGTACAATCTAATCTCCCATGATCGCTAAAGTCAAATAGGTACTGGTCCGATGAAATGGAAGCAATAGCTTAGGAAAGTTGTGTATACAAAGTGATGTCTTCAAGTCTTCAATACAATCCGCCAATGGTGCAAGTCTACATCATGTGAATAAATGAGTTGAGGTCGAACACGATGAGACATCGTTTGATTACCGGTCATTGAGGTATACCATTAAAAAACGTGAGACAACCTACCAATGATGAAAGTACGTATCAAGGCACCGAGTACATCTCTAAAAATGTGAATATAGGAGATGGTGTCGAACATTTGAGAGATCCATTGATCAGGAGACATTGATGTATTCCCATCTATCAATGGTGAGAGATCCTGCCACTAATGACTGTAAACCTCAAGGTACTCATAAAACTCTAAGTCTTGTATCCAAAATACATGAGCTGAAGTCGATGGAAAGAGACCCGCTGAAAGGAGAGCATTAAGGCATCTCTCATCAGTTAGCACGAGGAACAAAGCAGGAGCTTCATGATTTGGTGGAGATCGGACGAAGAATATGTTCACGAACCAACGACCTTGTGCATCTTTCGTATGTGCCAAATGCAAGTGGCACATGAAAAAGACCCTCTGAATAGCAACCAGTGATGAAAACTGCTGACAAAGGCGAGGAAACCACCAATAAGGATAATGGCATCCAAGACACTACACGAATCCCAAAGTGTGAATAGATGTCTTGCCGTCGAACACAAGGGAAACCACCCAGTCGACAACCCATGATGAAATGTCAATTATTGGGTTCAAGGTGACCTACCAATGATGAAACTAGGGCCAGGGTGCATCATAAGACCAAAGTATCATGTGATTCTGAGACAAACTGAGGATATGGCCGACATGCGAATTCAAGATTTCTGAGGAGTGGCTGACACAGGTTGATAGACTTCCTTTGAACAAGAGCATGAGACATACGATGGACTCTGGCAGCATAGACTTAATGATTTGACAATTAGATGTAGGAGGCATCCATAATGTTCTCTATAGTGGCTGGAAGATTAACCAGTCGGTAGATAAAATTCTGTAACAAGATCAACTTCCTAAGGCCATGCTAAACCCAAAATTATGATGACACAAGGACTCAATAACTTTGTTCTATGTTCAAAGGCGACATGACTGCTGCCAATTACAATATAGTACTCCCTTCCCACCTGTCTTTTTTTGTTTTTTCATAACAAGTAAATGTTATGATACAGAGGAGGGAATGAGTGTCGCAAGTAAGAAAAACTAGTTCCAGCAGAGGAACGTACCTATGCTCAATGCAAGGAAATGCATGCGAGATATGGACACTCAGGGTGGTGTTCCCTCTGGGGTATAGGGTGTCAAATTGAGAAGGATATAGACAAGGCTCTGCTTGGTTGAGGATGCAAACTGATTGGGCCATGGTTTATAACGCAAAGTGAGAACCGGCTAAAGGCTCAATACTGCAAACAAGGGCATGAGATGCAATCACAATTTAATGCCAAAAAAATTCATTTTTTATATATTTTAGTCTACTTGGTGTGAAAAAGAGGTAAACTTATGCCAAATAGACGTCTTTTAAAATCCAATTTACGAGTGTGAAGAAGACAAGTTCACTCAGCGATCTTTTCCATTTTTGATAGCGAGTCGGAAAAGAGCTTAACTAAGACTCATGATCTCTCAAATCCAATTTTAACGAGTGTGAAAGGGACAAATCACTCGACGATCTTTTCAATTTTTAGTAACGAGTTGGAAAAGAGCTTAACTAAGACTCATGTTTTTGGGAGTCCATGGGTAATAAGGCCACGTGTGCATGAATGTGAAATAAGGCTTATTGTAATGTCATGTATCGAATTCTAATGGACTCTCAGTCTTAAGGAAAAAATATTGGCATGGGCCCCAAATGACCTACCATGTACAATTGGTGTACCTCACTGCTAACCAACATGAAAGTTCAGTTGACAGAGTGCAAGCAGGGGGCAAAGAGAAACTCTGGGTTTGCCTCTATCCTCTGTAGCTTCTTCTTCGAGCAGATCCCAAGCCTGGGCCCTAGAGTGGAGATCATCCCTAGAGGGCCACATGATCCAGCTATGGCACGATGGGTCGAGGTCATGAGACGATAGGGGGGAGGTAGGGTGGTGACACCCTACAACGATGATTTTTTCTTCTGGCGGGGGAGACAAATCATAGCTCTGGACGACTATCCCTATGCGGGAATTGATTTCAGAGGTGATTCTGATATGACACTTCCACCAGGAGCTGCCTACGGTGCCATAGGTAAACAATGTTTTTTATATATTTCATTTTTTTTATTTTAAAAGAACAAAAATATTTTTTGGATGGTGTTTTTAAATATTAACTCAATACTTGTGTGGTTGCAGACGTGGGTCCGCAACGACCAGAGGTATTCCTACGACACAGGTGGAGGCACTAGGCAGATGAGTCAGTGGGAGGAGAGGTGGAGAGAGTCCTTTAGAACGTGCAGGGCAACCTATCGCGTTTGACACAAAGGATTCCTATGGTTCAGGTGGAGGATCTACCTGAAGCCATGCAGAGGCAGGGTGTCAGTGTACCTAGAGCACGGGTACGACTCTTCCGGCATCTCACCAACACTGTGGTTTTCTATCACGAGACTCATCCGACGCCACAAGCGTAGATGTCATAGGACATTTATATCGGTTGTATATGTATTTTTGAGGGTTTTAGCCCCAATTTTGTAATATAAAACACCATATTTTTTGGAAATATAAAAAGAGGGATCTTCGACTATACTTATATCTTACAATGTGTGCATTGATTTAATGGTCTTTTTTGCTTTATTAATATGACAAATGCCAATCCAAAACATAATTAGCGTAGGCATCGGATACATGATTAGAACTTCTAGGAATGTGAAAATATGTAATAAAATCAAATTGTCGTTCTAAAAGACATACCTATAGGAATCGACGGAGTAACGTCGGATCATGCACACGGTAACGACCGTTTCGCTGACACACGACTAACCGAGAATCTAGACGCACCTCTATAGAGCGAATACCATGTGAGATAGCATCGCACAATAATTCTATAATGACGCTATATTCGGCCACATTATTCATGGATGGCCCTAGGCATACGCCACTTGAAGACACCAGTAGACCCTCGGACGAGTAAATCACCCAAGCGGTGGAAGCTAAGTTCAATGTATGACAACTGGCTTCGTCTATGAATCCTACGTAGACCAAAGATTTCGTTGACATCTGCCAACAAAAGGGAAAACTCGATAAGCAAGCCAAAGAAAAAAAAAGGGGAAAAGGTGTATATACACTAAATTTACATTAGTATACAAAGGGTTTTGCCCAAGCCCAGGGCTCAAGTGTAACACTTTTTTAAGTAGAGCCCATTTCTGGGCTCAGCCAATTTATTCCCTTCATAATCTTCCAACTCGCAGGCTCATTTTTCTAGAACACGTCGAATGATATAAGGATCGTGCCACATGAGTTTAAACTTGCTTGCCCCTAGCAATTCTTTGGCTTGGTCATACAAGAGGACCAAGTCACCCTTAGCATACAACCGGGGATAGACAGACTTATAGTACTGAACCTTGACATGTTTCTTGTTTGTCTCTATAGTCGTAAAGGCATCCCGACGTTGCTCATCAAGACTCTCTAGGTGTAAAAGGCGTCGCTGTAAATCTGAAGTGCCAAGTAGGAGCTCAACTGCCAATTTGAGATAAGGGATTTTGCATTCAACAAGAAGTATCAACTCCACACCGTGTACTAACTGAAAAGGGGAAAAACCGGTTGCAGTCTTAGCCGAGGTTCAGTATGCCCAAAGTGCGGGATATAACATGATGTGCCAGTTGGATTGCTCTGACTGACAATTTTCTGCAAAATGGTCTTGAGAGACTTATTGACGGCCTTTACTTGCCCATTTTCCTGGGGGTAATAAGGATATGAGTGATCATTTTTAAACCCCAACTTAGATGCTAGTTCTATCATCATTTCATTTTGAAAATGACTGCCATGATCAGTGACAATCTCACTCGGGATACCGAACCGGGCGATAATTTGGTTGAATACAAAAAAAGATGCAGTCTTCCCATCAGATTTCACGGTAGGCATGGCTTCAGCCCACTTGGTTAAGTAGTCGATAGCCACGATAATGTGTTGATGCTCCCCAGCCAAAGTTGGGTTGCAATCAATGAAATCTACTCCCCACTTAGTGAAGGGACCAACGGTAATGACTAGGTGGAGAGGGGCTGAGTGCGAGCGCATTTTTCGAGTGAACACCTGGAAGGGGTGACACTTCTTAACTGCTTCAAAACAATCTTTAAATATGTTGGGCCAAAAGTAACCGGCTCACAAGATTTTTTGGGCTGTCGCAAGCCCGGATAGATGACCGCCACAAGCCCCTTTGTGGCAATCGTTAAGGACTAACTCGGCTTCTTCGTGAGTTAAGCAAAAACATAAGATGCTATCTATTCCTCGACGATACAAAGTGTCGCTGACGGTTGTATACTTTTTGGCTTGGTATCTAACACGTCGTCGATCATATCACGAGAGATGATGAGCGAACTTCAAGGTTTGAAGATATAAAACAATATCTCCATACCAGGGGTCGAACGACAAGATAAGGAAAATGTGTTCATCTGCGAATGGATCGACATGAATAACATCTTCGCCTAATCGTGGGAAATCGGATATTAAATCTACAAAAACTAGTGATTTCTTGGACTTGGCCGAAGAAAAGTCGAGATCAAATTCTTCTAGGATGACAATCCATTTTTTATATTTTATGCCTATGATACATCTAGTGAGGACGTATTGAAATGGATTAACATCGACAACCACAGTAGTTTTGCAAAGAAATATATAGTGTCGTAAACGTTGGACTGCATGGACGGCAGCCAAAGCTAGCTTTTCAACGTGTGAGTAATTTCGTTCAAGACCAACTAAATTTCGACTGAGATAGTAGATGACGTGCTCACGGAGCTCATCATCCTCCTGAACTAGAACCATACCAATGCTCTCTTAAAACGCGGCGATATACAACAAGTAATCTCTACTTTAATCAGGAGATTTCAGCAGAGGGGTCGATACCAAGGATTTCTTTAAAGCATCAAAAGACTGTTGGGCTTGCTCATCCCAGATAAACGGGGTGTCTTTCTTCAATAGGCGCATGAAACCCTTAGTGATATTGGCATAATTCACAATAAACCAACACAAAAAGTTAGCTTTACCCTGTAAACCTTGAAGTTGTCTAATCGTGCGCGAGGGAGGCAACTGAAGAATTGCCTCAACCTTAAGTGGATCTACCATGATCCCTGTCTCGGATACTAAGAATCCTAAGAGACGGCCAGATCTAGCGCAAAAGATGCATTTATGAGGGTTGAGTCGGATTCTATAGTAGCGGCATCTTTCAAAAACCAGTCGAAGATGCGTAGCATGATCCATTCTCTTGCGAGAGTGAGCAGCAAGATCATCAAGGTAAGCTTCAACTATGTGTTTGAGATCATGAAAAGCGAAAGTCATGGCTCGTTGGAAGGTTGCTCTAGCGTTTTTTAGGCCAAAAGGCATTTTCCAGTATGAAAACGTGCCCCAAGGACATATGAATGTCATCTTATGTTGGTCTTTGGGTTTGATCTAAATTTGGTTATAGCCTGAAAATCCGTTCATAAAAGAAAATATTTCACTTCCCGCACACTCATCGAGAATCTGATCATGGAAAGGCATGGGGAAGTTATCTTTAGGAAAGGCCTTGTTCAGGTCACGAAATTCCATACACACACGGATGGTTCCTTGCTTTTTATTCATGGGAACGGGGTTGGATACCCATTCGGTCAAGGGAACTTGGTAGATAAAGATGGCATTAAGTAGCTTCTCTACCTCTTGCCTTAATAGCAGGAGCCTTCCTAGGAGTAACAGCTCTAAGATGTTGTCGAACGGGTTTAGCATCTGGGTAAGTCCTAATATCATGTTCGACAATATGGGGGTCGATCCCTAACATCTCTTCATATGACCAAGCGAATATGTCTCGAAATTCTTTGAAGAGTTTGGTGTAGATCAGAATCTCTTCTGGCAAACAATCTGCACCTATATTTACGTTTTCAATCTTGCCATGGGTACGAGAGATATCGATCTAGACGGTGGGAGAAATACTCGCCATATTCCCTTCGACATAAATTCCATGTGTATCAAGTGGAACTATGGCATGACCGACTATCTCACTCAGGGTAGATCTAAAATCATCTTGCTCAATTTTTTCAAGACTTGGGAGAAAATAAGATCGATGATGCATATCATCCCAAGGTCTCTCGGAAACATTCATGGCTTCAAGGATGGCTTCATCCGAAGGCAAAGTCTCATCCAAGAAATCATGTGAACAAGATGTTGGCATGTTTACAGGCAGGTGTGCTTGTCTTTGATGACAAGATCAGAGTATGTAGTGTGCTTGTCAGTGATGGCAAGATCAGAGTATGCAGCGAAAGAAAAATAGGGACAACGGAAGTTCAGAAGAGAAAAGTGCATAAGTGTACGCAGAGTGCAAGAGCGTGCTTGTTCATTTGAAGGAAAACAGGCAGGAAAGGAAGATCAGCAGCAATGATTGAATGGCAAGCTGAAAGTGTTGATCCGACTCTATTTTGGAGTTTCGGATACCGGAAGTTGGAGTGTCGAAACACTTTGCAACAAGAATGTCGAAATCGCTATATGCGAAATCGTGAAATAATTATAGCCTTCAGATCGAGGTTTGATGTGGATCGTTGATCCAACCCCATTTCGGGGTTTCAGATACCAGAAGTTGGAGTGTCAAAACACTTTGCAACAAGAATATTGAAATCGCGATATGTGAAATCACGAAATAATTATAGCCGTCAGATCGAGGTTTGATGTGGATCGTTGATCCAACCATATTTTGGGGTTTCGGATACTGGAAGTTGGAGTGTCGAAACACTTTGCAACAAGAATGTCGAAATCGTGATATGTGAAATCGCGATATGATCTGAGCCGTTGAATCAAGATCAGATCTGGACCGTCGAATCATAGGACAAGTGGCAAGCGATTGGAATTTCGTTGACTTGGATTCAACGGAGCATGGTGTGGCAACTCGTGAGATGCGAGATCACGATAAGATCTGGACCGTCGGATCTATGGATATTTTAACCATCGAGCAGACTTGATGAAGTTTATAAACTCGCAAAATATGAAGCGCCTTTTGGCACAACCTGTGGTCACCGCTGGTGGTCACGAGAAGGGAAGGAGTCAGTCTAGCTAAGCTCCTTTTCGGGGTTTCGGGGATCGCGACTTGGAGAGTCGAGATGCCTCATCTCTAGATTCACAAAATGTGAAATCGTGAAAGAACTTTATGGATAAGCGCTTGGTCAACGATGTTGGTCACATGGTCGAAGAGCTGTAGAGAAGAGCTCGAAGAGAAAAGCTCAATTTCAGGGTTTTGGGGATCGCGACTTGGAGAGTCGAGATGCCTCATCTCCAGATTCATGAAATGCGAAATCGCGAAAGTGCTTTATGGATAAGCGCGTGGTCACAACCATTGGGCACATCGATGGAAGATGGAGGAAGAAGGTAGAGGTGCTAAGCTCCATCTCGGAGTCTCGACATTCGTAATGTTGATTATCAAAATCTTCACCACAAGAATGTCGAAATGCCAAAATGCGAAATGGAAAAATAAATGAAAGACCCTACAGATTCAATCCAACGATGCAGGTGAATTTGAACATGATCGAAGGGCTACTGTTTCACTTCACAGTTAATCAATCAGTTACGATTCAGTTAGCAAAACTGATTCATGATTCTTGATCGGTTGGCGATTCAGTCGCCAAGGCGTTTTTGCCCAAGAAGATTCGAGGTGTAACTGAAGTGGTAATTGGACATAAAAGGAACACACAGAGACTGTACGTGGTTGGTTGCTCTGTATAAAAAAAAAATGAGTTGAACTGTAAGAAAGTGAAGGTGACAGTATGCGCAGTGTGAGATAAAACTCAGAGATGAGTAACAGATGATGAACAGATAGAAGCAAGAGCAGAATTGCAAAACAAGCTTGAAGCAGAGCAGAATTGCAAACAGAGGAAGAGAAGAATTGCATAACAGTTAGAAGCAGACCAGATTTACAAAAAAGAGAAGAAGTGGTAAGAATCGATTTATCTGTCTTGTTGGTTACTCAATCATTCATTTATATTCTAGGGTGGTAGGGAGGTGCTAGGGAGGACTGTTGTCCTCAGAGGTTCAAGTGGGTGCTTGAACATAGGGAGTTGCAGCTTCCTTCTGGTTGCAGCCAGAGAAACCAGGGTGGCAGGGTGGTGCAAGGGAGAACAAGTGTTCTCTGTTATACAGGTTGGAGCTTGTGTAACTGGAAGTTGGTGCTTCCATCCAGTTGGTGATGGAACATTAGGGGAGTTGGTGCTTCTTTCTAGTGGGTTCTAGAGAAACAAGAGAGTCGATGCTCTTAAACAAGTTGAAGCTTGTAAAACAGAGGTAGCAGCCTCACATTGAATTGGTGCTCAATTATAGATGATGTACAGAACTTAAAAGACTGCCTATCATTTCGAAGAAGAAGAGGTTTTCTCCCTTTATGGGTTTCCTCGTGAAAATCTGTCTCTGTGTATATCTTATGTGTGACTAATGCTCATTATTTTTATTGTCCATATGCTTTATAATGTTGATGATCACTTGAAGAAAGATTAAGAATGTATTAAGAGACTTAATATTGTTTAAGCACAATAACAACTAATTCACCCCCCCTCTCAGTTGTCTTAGTAATTTCAACACAAGATAATGAAGTGGCCCACACGAGCCTGAGATTTGGATCCTCCTCAACCGTCTGCGAGGGAACAGGATCGGGATCGGCAGAAGAGTCAAGGATAGCTTGATATGCAATCTTTGTTGTCGATAGTGGCATAGCCATGCCAGCATGCGACTAACCTTCAATTGATGAAGTCAGAGAAGGTAGGGTCCAAGGGTCACTGAAATAAGAAGTGCGGAAATGGATGGATCTCTCTATTGAAGCGGGTGTATTGGACATGGTGTAAATGTGGTGAATTGGTGTCGAGAAGTCGAAAGTACCCATGAGGGAAGAATACATTCTGACACTGATATTCTCAGTTGTCAGCTGAGAATTGTCGGCCACAGGGATCGACGGTCCAACAGATGCGTTCGGGCTAGAGTACGCAAAGGATAACTGGTCGATCGTCACAATCTCCCCTTGATGAGGAAAACAAAGCGTGCGAAAAACAGATGATACGATGGTGACCATAGCATAAGTCCAATTGCGACCTAGTAACAGGTTATAATCTAGAGGTCCATCAAATACCTCTACTTCCACTTCTACCGTCTTCCCACCTAACTGGACCGGAAAGGTGGGGAGAATACCATGAGGGAGAAAGGAATGACTGTCGAATGCGGTCAACATGGTCAACGACTTTGAAAGGGTTGGAGAACCGATACCTTTCCAACAGGCTAAGGACATCATGCAAGTGGCAACACCTTCATCAACAACCGCTCGTTTGATGGTATATTTAGAATACTCCACGTGGATTTGGAAAGCCACATGGTAGGGTAAGCGAGGCTTCACGTCCGTGACATCGAACTTGTTGATCTTCGAGCCACTAGGTTCTATATCTCCTAAGGCAGAGAGTAAGGCATTCCTCTATGATGGACATGTCTGGAGTACCTCCAAAGCAGACATCGCGCAAGGTGATTGGCCCAGATCCTCAACAATAGAGTAGTTATGGGTGGCTTTAGCATTAGGGTTATGGGTAGAGCGCTTGAATACTCCTTTTGGAATAAGAGGTGGTGGCTCTGGTTTCTCGATCTGTAAATTCATCTCTGGGGGTGGAGGAGGAGCTTCTAGGCTGGTACTAGCTTTTGAAGAGCCGTAATCTCGAGAGTGAGTGTCTATATCGATTTTTGCGTCGACAATATTGATACAAACACAGTCGCGATCTTACGATGGTGGGTTTTTACTCCCACCAGACGCATTTCCGGCGTTCGAAGAACTCGAGGCTAAGTGTTGGTTGTGAGGAAAAGGATTCGTTAGCACAACGGGTGGAAGATTTAAAAGCCTCGCATCTTCCACAAGTTTGGGGCATAAGTGTGTAACGTGATCATCCGTACAAAGTTTACAAGGAAACTTAACCTTACGCTTTTCTTTCATGCCCTCTCCAGCACTATCGTTCTGTTTTCCATTATTATTCTTGTCCTTGGGTTTATTCTTCCCACCTCTATGATTATTTTGACCTTTCTGTTTATTCCCATCTAGTTGATGGTCACCATTTGGGTTTTTCGATGACTGAACGAAATGTACATCTATCGATTGGGTGGGTTTGGAGGATCCAGATGACGCTGGTCCTCCGGTAGACTTCGTTGTCGAGTTTGTGGACTTTACATTGGTGGACCCCACAATTCCATCAGCATGGGGCCCAGGACCTTGTCTAGGATCATGAGTCGACCGTGGTGCTTCGAGAAGAAGGTGGTATAACATCCTAGACTAAGCATAGATCAAATTGAATTGTTGGGCTCTAAAAATGGCATCTTCCTTGCTGAAGACCCCGGAAGTAGCAACGTCCTTTGAAATAGGAGCGTGCAAAGATTTTAAAAGCCATTCTAAAAGAAATGTTGGGGGTATGGGAGTCTTAACTAACTGTCTTCGCCTACACCATTCCTGGGTATGGTCTGAAATATGAGTGTCGGAACCCTGGCATAAAGTTGACAAAAGCTCAAGGCCAGCATCATAACGAACTGGTAGTTGAAAATGGTTAAGAAAGGCTAGCACTAACTGTTGAAAAGACCCATATGTTCCCCTAGGTAGCTCAATATACCATTGCGACACAATCTCGATAAGAGTGCGCTGAAACAATCATAATCTAATAGAATCATGATTCAAAGAATTCGATGAGCACCAGAGGTAAAAAGTAGTGACATGATCACCAGGGTCCTCGCCATTCTTACCTTCAAACTTTGGAATGTATGATGGAAGCTTGGTGGGGACAGGGGGCCATGTGGGATCATGACTCACCGGGTTGTTCATTAGTTTAGACAAATATGGCAGATTAAGCATGGCCAGAAAGGGAATATGGGGCTGCGACACCTGACCCCATCCTCCTGCAAAAGACTGAGTATTAGGAGTTGTGTTCCATCCAGGGTTCTGGTAAGGACCAGAACCTTGTCCGGAATTAAAAGACCCTCCTCCGGGCGAATTCGTGAAAGATGGATTGGGCATCATTCCAGCAAGAATGTTCTGATAAGGGTTATGAAAATTTCCCCCAATTGGATTAGCTCCAAACTGAGGGTTGTTAAAACTGCCCCCAACTGGATTAGATCCAGGTTGGGGGATGCCCAAGACATAATATTGACCTCCTCTAGGTGGGAATCCAGAGGATTGAAGTGGATTCGTTATGCCAAAAGTATTCATCAAATTCGGCACCAAGGGGATAGGGATATAGGGCGAAACTTGTCTGCCATCTTGGTTGTTCCATCCAGCCATAGAAGGATTAGACCTGGGGTTAGGGAAGGGGACACTTCCTACATTAGGATTCACTTGGGGAACATGAGAGCTACCAAACGGAAAGGGAGTGTAAGGAGGTGTGGTGCCCCCAAGTCCAAGGCTAGCGTTATGGCCAGCAGCTGGGATGGCAGTCGAAGACTATGAAGTGAAACTTGGCATACCATAAGAAAACAAACTAGTAGCCATGGGGATGGTCTGAACATTGTAACTCAGCGAGTGGTCGAAACCCCCAAAAGGGTTAGAGGCAAGAGATGAAGCATTGACTACGGGTCGAGCCATAGTACCGGTGTAGGCCACCGACACTACAACTGTAGCGGTTGCAAGTGTCAAAGGAGTGCAATTAACTATAGTGGGATTGGGAGTTGATGAACTCCCAGTGTTCTTAAGACTGGACTCAGTACTCATCCTTGTGGGATCACAAGTCTGAAAAGTGGATGTGTGTGTACCACTCCTGATAACTCTACGTCTTTTATAAGGAAATAGCTCGAAAATCAGTGGTAACTGTAACAACCGACGGGACCTGCGAGGAAGCTAGTCCGACTCCACGATGACTTATGACTCTCAACAAATAAAAAGATATCCTAAGGCCAACTAGTAATCAAAGAGCATACCAAAAAGACAAACGACCAATATGCATGCAAACGGGCTAAAGTGGCTGAGTGGCCTCCCTCGCTAAATAAGGTATGCCTCGTCCAAGAGAGACCTGAGACTCCCTGCTAAAGTTTGAAGGTAACAAAATCAGTTATAAGGGCCCTCGTAGGCTTAACAACCAATCGATCAGACCCCCCCCCCGAAGAGGTAATCCTCCATAAGGGTTGTGTGTGTTCCGACCCCTATCTGACTCAGGATACAAGCAGAATAACCCCTGCAAGTAACCTATGAGAAACCTAAGTCAAGCAACTAATAAACCATTGTATAACCGATGCACAGGAAAGCAGGCGTAAGTCTATATCACAGTATGGGCAGAGTAGCAAAGCCCGAAACCTTGAAATCATTGCCTCTCATAGAGGTATGGCCACTAGCAAGATCCCCAAATATGAATAAATCCACAGAAATATCTCTGACGCTAGGTGAGTATCCAGGGGTTATCCCTTCAACTAACTTCGCACGACCTCGTGATTAACTCCGGTGTGAGCGGAGCCTCCAGATATTACCAATTATACAATGGATTTCTCAACTCCCTGTCTCAGACACATAAGTTGATTTAATTGCCTTGGAGAAGTTTACTCACAAAATCCTATTCCAAGGCACTAAATCCTAGGCTAGTTTGTGCACCCTAAAAAATAAAATCGTGGCTAATCAATTTTAGTTTAAAGCATAAATTTTATTGGTCGTGATTACTCAAAGAGGTATGGAAATGAAACTCATGGTGTTATGACTCCGCATGAAAATAAAAATAGATATAATGCAAATCCTAACTTTAACTTTTCAGTGAATGATATGCTAAATAAAAACAATGCAATCTTCAATTTTAACTCTGCAACTCACAAGTAAAATGCAATATTTCGCTAAATGTGCTAAGCTAATGATAAAGGTTCAAAGACAAAAATACCAACCAATGCAAAATGCCTATTTTTTTTGTATTTTCAATGTATTTAAAAAGAAAATGCATGGACTGATAAGCGACTTGATATATAATTTCTACTATGTATAAAAGAAATCACTCGAGCAGAATACCAAGCAGCTAAGCAAACATCCCAACTACCAAGGACAAATCAAAAATGGAAAACAAAGAGAAAGATGTTGCCCAAAAATTCAGCTCCAAAAAGGTTTCATGTTATCCCAGATAATTTCAACAGGTACCACAGAGACCTAAGAAGGCTCAGTGATCCTCAAAACCTACCCAGCAGTCACTAAACCAAGCAAACAAGCAAGGGGGAAGTGGTATACGCTCCTGTTCAAGAGAAAAAGGCGTATATACACCTCTTGTAGTGGGACAGCAAGCGTATACATGCGGTTGTCAGGGAAAAAAGGGTGTATATCTTTTAAAAAAAGGTTAAGCAAGGTTAAAAGGATGAAAATGCATACCCAGAGTGAACAAACTCTTTCCAACTGTGATACGACAAGAAATACAAAGGCAAAAGAGCAATGTAAGAAGGAAAAATACTTCAACCCTTAGAAGGAAGAACTTCCCCAGTGGAGTCGCCAATTCTGTTACAAGGGAAAAACTCTCTATGGCCAAGGGTAAACCACAACAGACAGGTATGACTGCAGAAATCAAC
>ML857329.1:27156-47959 GCA_009831015.1 Picea engelmannii
TCCTAGGATGTTAATAGATCCTCCTAAACCTACCCTAGGACCACATGTTGATAGTGTGGTTGGTTTTGTTTCCCATGCTTTGGTTGGCCAGTTGGTGAGTCAAATGGGTTAGATGACCAAATATTCAAATCCACCTACAACTCCACCATCATCAAAAAATTCCTCAGCCCTACCCAGAGCTCCAATGTTCATTTAGTACAATAGCCAAATCTGAAGAATACCCAACAACCTAGAGGTAAAAATAAGAACACAAAGAATAATTCTACTTCTATGTAAGGGACTACCCCTAATCAAAATGCTAATGAAGGAGGCACTAAAGAGAAAAATAAGATGAAATTTTCATGCAATATTTGTACTAGAGACCATCCTACTCATCGGTGTCCTCAGATGGATGAGATTCATCGACGCTTAACTCAACGAGGAACCCAACAAAAACCTACCATCCTAATGAATCTTTTTCCCCTGTAGTAGCAACAAATGGTTGCAATGAACCCTCCACCTCTTCCAAGGGGCATATAGGGTAGTTCCCCATAAGGGGGCATTGTCACAAATGCCTACATATACATGTGTGATCAAGGAGTCAATATTCATACTAGAACTTGTAATTATGATAGTTCTATGAGTGGTCTTACTAATAAGGATCCATCCTCAATCTTTCCCGGTGTCCCTTTATAGATAGAGAATTTATCCCTTGATATAGTGATTCTCCTAGACAAGGGTGTTTTACAAAGGTCTACACACATCCCCAATGCTCGAGCCGCTCAAAATTATAATATTATTGAGGATTTGGCCTAATCACTTGTGCTATGTCTACCCTATAATTCCTTCAAAGTTGCCCCATGTAATGTAAATCATTGTTGACTACAATTGGCGAAGTTGATCCCTTGTATACTAGTCCAGTTACATTTGACATTGACTAGATTCAACCTAGGTTTCCCCACCAACTAATTTTCTAGATACAAGTATCTTCACATGG
The DNA here is from genome assembly GCA_009831015.1 of Picea engelmannii. Classification (NCBI taxonomy): domain Eukaryota; kingdom Viridiplantae; phylum Streptophyta; class Pinopsida; order Pinales; family Pinaceae; genus Picea; species Picea engelmannii. The sequence continues at coordinate 28,133 of ML857329.1, forward strand.
TACAAACATGTTTAGATGCATTTTTTTATGAAGGAGTCTCCACTTGCATTATGTCTTCGTCATGTTGAAGAGCCTTAGGTTCTCCATAGCTTGTCTAGCTGACCACCACATTGAAGGCATTGGATGGTCATACCATTTAAGCTCGATGGAATCATTGTTGCCTTTGTTGTTGAGTTAGGTGGAAAGACTATTTCAGTTGAAGTTGAAGTAGTCGGCACCCCTCTAGACTATAATATTTTGTTAGGGCATAGTTGATTTTATGTGATAACAGATTTTGTGTCTTCAATATTTAGTGTCCTCCACTTTCCTCATGACGAAAAAACGGCTACCATAGATCACATCACTTATTGTACACCATATTTTAGAACCAATTCCAATAAAAATAATCTATTCGTTGGTGATTCCAAAGGTGCAAATGGAATGTTTAAATATTCATCTTTGATGGGTGCATTCACCCTGCCTCCACTAATCAATTCTTTAAAATCAACTCCTATATGTATGATCTCTTTGGGTACTATTGAATCATAAGGTTTTTCCTCAGGTTATAGTTCATTATAGATCATGTGCTTTAGCACTCAATTCCATTCGATGTTTCAATTGTCTATTAATATCCTTTGGTAGTACCTCATCCTTTTAAGATATATTCACTTTGAGAAAGTATGGCATTGAGTGTTGTAGAGATTACTTATTAAGTGATCTTGTTGGCAACAACCAATGCTTATTAGAATCTACATCATGATATGGAATACGATCACTTCACTTCACCCATTTGGGCTATCAACTCACCTAGTTCACATGATTTCTTGGATGTTGAATTGCCCTCAGATGAGGCTATCCTTGAAGCCATGACTACGTATGATAGACCATGAGATGGCATGCATCAATGGTCATTATCTCTTCCTGATCTAGAGAATTTAGAGGTTGGATCTAAAAACCTAGTTTCATTTGATGATGTCAAGTGGTACCAATGCCCCATTCTAACACATCATATGTATTTAGAAGGGAATTTGGAAAACATCTCGAAGATGACACCCATCAATATATCAAAAAATATAGACATCATTGAAAACAACTCCATAGGCACAAATTGTTATCCTTAAAAAATTGAACTTTATACTCCCTTGTTTAAGGAATTTCATGATGTTTTTGCTTGGACTTATGAAGAAATGCCATGTATTGATCCTAGGATTGTCAAACATGAGATAAAAGTATATGATGGTGTTAAGCCTATTCGATAGAAGATACTACTAGTCAATCCATGAAAGGTAGCTACCATTAAGGCAGAGGTAGAGAAGTTACTTTGTGCTGACTTTGGTTATTTGGTTCCCTTGACTAAATGGGTTTCAATCTTGTTTCGGTTGCAAAAAAATAGGGTACCATTAGGGTTTGTACTAATTTTAGGGATCATAACAAAGTTTGTCCAAAGGATAATTATCCTAACCCATTCATTTATCATATTATCGTTGAATGTGTCAGGAGTGAAATATTTTCCTTCATGGATGGATTATTTGTTTATAATCAGATTCAAATCAAACTGGAATATAAACACAAGAATGCCTTTATCTATCCTTGGGGTACTTTTTCCTATAATATGATGTTGTTTGGTCTTAAAAAATTTGGGGCCACATTCTAGTGGGCCTTTCCCTATGCTTTCCACAACATCAAACACATTGTTGAAGCATACTTGGATGATTTGGCTGCTCTATCCAAGAATTCTCTTGATCTCCATTTCATCTTTGTGTCGTATTCACCAGATGTCATCATTATAACATTCATGTGAATCCACATAAGCTCATTTTTTTGTGATTTTAGGGAGATTGATTGGTTTCATTGTGTCCAAGTTTGGGATCATGGTTGATCCATTAAAAGTTGAGGAAATAGTTGAATTGTCTCCCCCACATAACATCAATCAACTTTAGAGTTTGCAAGGGAAGGTAAACATTCTATGACAATTCATATTAAATTACGTAGATTTAACTAAAGGTTTCATGCGCCTTTTGAAGAAGGTTGTACCTTTCATGTGGAATGACCAAGTTCAAAACTCATTCAAAGCTTTGAAGAAATCCTTGGAATCCCCACTACTAAGTCCCCTGGACTACAATAGAGGATTTTTACCTTATCTAGTTGTACTCGAGTCCACCATTGGTATGGCGCTTGTCCAAGAGGATAATTCACATAATGAGCACATGATTTATTACCTAATTAAAGGTCTTGTTTATCTAGAACTACATTATTTGCATGATAAGAAGTTGTCCTTGGCAGCACTTCATGTTGTCCATTGTCTTAGACATTATATTCTTCTCCGAAAAACTACTATTTTGCAAACGCCAACCGAATGCAACACATTTTGACCCATCATATCATTGGGGGCAAGTATTCCAAATGGATATTTATCTTGCAAGAGTTTGATTTGGAGTTTGTCACTTCAAAATCCTAGAAGTATTTAACTTTCAATCATAATTGTTGTTTGATCTTCCCATAGATGATGAGGAACCTATGGTAAATGAATCATTGATGGATGAATATTTATTTCTCATTGACTCTTTTGATCCCTAGTATAGGGATGTCTAAGTATATATTTAAACCTAGTGTTTTAATCCTCAGTTATCTCCAGATGTGATCCGTAGGATCTTTTAAATGACTATGGTTGAGTTTTAATTTTGCATGCGTTAATTAACCATTTGAAAAACTTAGAGAAAGAATGAGGAAAGAAGAGGAATTATAACAGCCATATACACATATGCAGATCTGAAATGAATAATAGACAGCAAACCATAAACACGCAGATTGATAACGGAGTTCAGCACAACTTTTGCCTAAGTCTCTGGGCCTTTTCTCTGTGGGGGAGGCTTCTTTATTTTTGTTCAAATGCTCAAACATTCATCGCTGCAATGCCAAATGGCTACAAGACTGATCTTGTCTTGTTCTCCCAGATCTCTAGAACCCTGCAAATAAAACGGCACGCAAAACGGACGTTCCAAGCTCCCAGAAACGATCCGATAGCGTCTCCTCCTCAAAAGCTTCTCTGCATCAAACTGATTTTGGCTTGGCTTTTCTCCAGCATAACTCTGCTCTGACTGACTTCTAATGGCCTCAAACAGGCCTGGTTTATATAGCCTTGGAGTTGGTTGCTCAGCTCCAACTTCCTCCAAGAATTTGGCCTCCAAAAATGCCCAATATCCCCCAAAAATGGAGAGAATCAGCTAAAATTAAGCATAGTTATCACAAAAAAACCAAACTATTGGGTAAAAACCCACTCCATAAAGTTTATTGGGTGCAGCCCCTGACTTTGTGTGCGCGCCCCTGGATTCTTGGTCACATGGGGGGCCATGTGGCCAAGCGCCATGCGCTGGCCACCCCTTTCTCGCACCAACTCCCAGTTCCTTGGCATTCGCATGGGATCTTGGGCTAACGGACTACCCGTGCCCCAACTGTTGGCTAAAACTTGGTCATATGCGCCTATCCATTGGACCGCGCCCTTAGGGTGCGCCTACCCCAAGGTTCCAACTCCCAAACACACGAAACGGTGCTATACCCACGGGCTGGTGGTTATGACCTCCCGCGCACCCGGTTCTATGGTCTTGGTCATATAATTACGTCGAGGGCTGGGGCCAAGCCCTAGCCCTTTCCCCCGTCGGAAAATACACAAATCAAACATAAATAAATTTTACATCATTTGTATTACAAGCACCAACGGGCGCCCGGGTGGTTAGCCTGATCCCGCCAAGCCACTGCCCCGGAGGGAGGTCACGGTTTCGAATCCCGGCCGCTCCATAACAATTTTAACACATAACCATAAACCAATGACGGGGTGCCACGTGGCATCCCTTGACTGGGCCCCGTGGCACCTTTAAAACCAACCAGAACATGCCACATGTCATTCGCTGATTGGCCCATGTGCCTGCCACATCAACTGCCGCGTCATCTACCGTACTGCCCAGTCAGCCTGCCCTGTCATCCTGCCACGTCATCTGCTGACGTCACCCGTGCCACATGTCACCCTTTCAGTGGTGACACATGTCACCTTAGGATACGTCCAACTGTACCTCCGTATGCCCAAATCCGCCTGCCACGTGTCACTCCCAGGAGCTGCCACGTGTCCCCTGTACGGACCTGCCACGTGTCGCACGTACGGACATGCCACGTCAGCGTCCGTACAAACTGTACGGACTGCACAGTCAGCAATTTTTTTTGCCTATTTGACCTTTCAGATAGAACACGATATCTTCTCCATATGGATCCCATTTGACAAAGTAAATATACCACTGGAATTAGGAAGACGAGACGGACGCAATGGCACAGGTTTCGTCTCATTCTAAGCACTTTCATTTTTTGAGCATTTTTCAAGCCCTATCAGGCTTCTGGATCCGATTTCGGATCATACCTCCCCACAAAAAGACCTTTTGGTCCCCAAAAGGTTACTGACCAGTCAATAAGCTCAGGATAGGCCACCTGGCTTGTCCTCTGTCTCTGAACTCTGTCCTGTGCACCTGTCTCATCAAAATCAACTGTAACACAATCATGACGACTGACAGTATATTGTTAGCCATTGCAACCCTGTTACATCTTACTGAAGCCACTATCATCCATGTAGAAAACATTGCTAATGAAAGCATCAAAAAGACGACTGCAAATGAACTGATATACTTGAAATATCTGCATGACATGAGCTTATCTTGAAGCAAATTATGATTGATTTTCCATTCAACAACCATGTCTTGTTCTTGCTTAAGATCTATTACTTCATTTGAAACAATTATTAGTTTATTGCATACTTGCACTGCCTTCGTTAATTGTTCCATTGTTTTACTTGCTTTAACACGATGAGCACGAACCACAAAATCATGACCTTCTTTAGTGAATTGATATTGATTCTTTGTTCTATAGAAGATTGCCTTACGATCATACAAATATGGGCTACCTAAGACCATTCCACATTCTTTTAACGACACAACATCACAAGTTACTTCGTCCACATACTTAGATGAAATTGCAAATTTGATTGTGCACTGCTTTGTTATATGCATCTGATGATGATTGCTTATCCATTTAAGTGTGTAAGGCTTATGATGAGTTTGTGTTTTTAATCCCAATTTCTTAACCAATTCTTCTGAGATTAGATTAGATTGAGATCCATTGTCGATTAATGTATCTATCTTAGTGTGTCGCATGATTACCCTTATATGAAACAACTTGCTTTTACAATCAATCTCTTCACCAAATTTACCTGTCATACCAACCAATGAAATCTTTGACTCATCACATGAATCCGATCCCAAATCTGTAGGCTTTGTTGTCGTTGTTGCCACTATTTGCGTTCCCTTCTTTTCTTTGAACCACTTTGGCCTCTTCTCGGGATGCAACTGCCAACATTTTTCCTCATCATGTCCCTCTTTCTTGCAATGTTTGCAAGAGGGCTTTCCTTCCTTCTTTGTCACAACATTTGCATTCTTGCCATTGCCATGCCTTTTCCTCTTGTCTTCTTTCTTTGAAAACGATGATTCCCCTGACACACCTGCTTTCCCTACTTCAATATATGTAGCTTGAAAAGAAACCTCATCAAGGTTAGTGGGTCCAGACATGAAAACAATGTTTCTAATATGCGCAGGCAAACCACCTATATACTTCATAAGGGTTTCTTGTGTTTGCAAAGGAATGTCTAACATTAATGCCATTTTCCTAAATCCATTAGTGTATTCTTGCACTAATTGTCCCTTTCTTAGTTTTAAAGATTGCCATTCAATGATTGCTTTTTCTTTATAACCCAAAGGATAAAATTGTTTCCTAAGTGCAGAAATGAAATTCTTCCATGATGGAAATACATTACCCACATCTTGTGTTCCTTTTTGCAGCTTGCTTTGCCACCAGATAAGAGTTGTACCTGCAAGTCTCAAAGATGCCAACTAAATTTGTGTGGCCTCATCCTTGATCTGCTGCACACTGCAGTATACCTCCATCTATTTGATCCAGTTATCAAGTTTTTCTGCATTTACTTCACCATCATATATGGGAAACTCAAATTTTACATCAAGTGTTAACAATGGAATTTCATGTTTATTCTTATGAACATTTTTCTTCTCATTAGATTTAGAACTTGAACTTGAAGAAGAAGGACAAGAAGGAGGTGTTGATGGAGGTGAAGGAGGAATGTGAGGATGGTCCTCTTCCTCTTCACTTTTTCCTTTTGAAGAATTACCCAAAACTGGTCGTTTCCGTTCTAAATAATCTTCGTACAAAACTGTCACCATCTCCGACATAGCATGGAATGTTTTCTGGAACTCTTTCTCTTCTTGAGAAATCCCTTCTTCCGATGCCATCTTCTCACTGTGAGAAGCTCTTTTTCTCAATCCAATTAATGGATTCTCTGCAACAAGATCACCTTCACCACGCTATAGCTTTTCCCTGGTTAACATGCAACTCAAATCCAAACGTCAACTAGCTCTGATACCACTTGATCCGTAGGATCTTTTAAATGACTATGGTTGAGTTTTAATTTTGCATGCGTTAATTAACCATTTGAAAAACTTAGAGAAAGAATGAGGAAAGAAGAGGAATTATAACATCCATATACACATATGCAGATCTGAAATGAATAATAGACAGCAAACCATAAACACGCAGATTGATAACGGAGTTCGGCACAACTTTTGCCTACGTCTCCGGGCCTTTTCTCTGTGGGGGAGGCTTCTTTATTTCTGTTCAAATGCTCAAAATTACATCGCTGCAATGCCAAATGGATACAAGACTGATCTGGTCTTGTTCTCCTAGATCTCTAGAACCCTGCAAAGAAAACGGAACGCAAAACGGACGTTCCAAGCTCCCAGAAACGATCAGACAGCGTCTCCTCCTCAAAAGCTTCTCTGCATCAAACTGATTTTGGCTTGGCTTTTTTCCAGCATAACTCTGCTCTGACTGACTTCTAATGGCCTCAAACAGGCCTGGTTTATATAGCCTTGGAGTTGGTTGCTCAGCTCCAACTTCCTCCAAGAATTTGGCCTCCAAAAATGCCCAATATCCCCCAAAAATGGAGAGAATCAGCTAAAATTAGGCATAGTTATAACAAAAAAACCAAACTATTGGGTAAAAACCCACTCCATAAAGTTTATTGGGCGCAGCCCCTGACTTTGTGTGCGCGCCCCTGGATTCTTGGTCACATGGGGGGCCATGTGGCCAAGCGCCATGCGCTGGCCACCCCTTTCTCGCACCAACTCCCGGTTCCTTGGCATTCGCATGGGATCTCGGGCTAACGGACTACCCATGCCCCAACTGCTGGCTAAAAATTGGTCATATGCGCCTATCCATTGGACCGCGCTCTTAGGGTGCGCCTACCCCAAGGTTCCAGCTCCCAAACACACGGAATGGTGCTATACCCACGGGCTGGTGGTTATGACCTTCCGCGCACCCGGTTCTATGGTCTTGGTCATATAAGTACGTCGAGGGCTGGGGCCAAGCCCCAACCCTTTCCCCCACCAGCAAATACACGAATCAAACATAAATAAATTTTACATCATTTTTATTACAAGCACCAACGGGCGCCCGGGTGGTTAGCCCGGTCCCACCAAGCCACTGCCCCGGAGGGAGGTCATGGTTTCGAATCCCGGCCGCTCCATAACAATTTTAACACATAACCATAAACCAATGACGGGGTGCCACGTGGCAACCCTTGACTGGGCCACGTGGCACCTTTAAAACCAACCAGAACACACCATGTGTCATTCGTTGATTGGCCCACGTGCCTGCCACATCAACTGCCGCGTCATCTGTCATACTGCCCAGTCAGCCTGCCCTGTCAGCCTACCACGTCATCTGCTAACGTCACCCGTGCCACGTGTCACCCTTTCAGTGGTGACACGTGTCACCTCAGGATACGTCCAACTGTACCTCCGTACGCCCGAATCCACCTACACGTGTCACTCCCTGGAGTTTTCACGTGTCCCATGTACGGACCTGCCACGTGTTGCACATACGGACATGCCAGGTTAGCGTCCGTACAGACTGTACGGACTGCACAGTCAGTAATTTTTTTTGCCTGTTTGACCTTTCGGACAGAACGCGATATCTTCTCCATACGGAGCCCGTTTGACAAAGTAAATATACCACCAGAATCAGGAAGACGAGACGGACGCAATGGCATAGGTTTCGTCTCATTCCAAGCACTTTCATTTTTTGAGCATTTTTCAAGCCCTATCAGGCTTCTGGATCCGATTTCGGATCAAGATGAGCGTCAATGTATACTACGTCGGACCAATGGAAAAACACTTTATTGTCGTAGTGTTGACCTAATATTGCATCAATGCTTATTCCATGAAGCTAAGAGAGTTTTGAATGATTTCCAAATAGGATCATCTCACAATCATATTTCTAGAATAGCTTTCGACCATCTATCTTTAAAGATTGCATTAATGTGATCCAAAACTTTCATCCTTGTCAAGTATTTACTTGTAAGTTGCATGCTCATCCTTCTTCGTTACACCCTATGGTTGTCATTGGACCCTTCACAAAATGGAGGATCAAATTTATGACATGTAAGCCAAAATCGACTAATGGTCATAACTACATTATTGTGGTTGTTGACTACTTCACTAAATGGGTTAAGGCTATGCCTACTTCTTCCAATGATGGGACCACGATGACACTTTTCATGTTTAATCATATCATTACTAGATTTGGTTTTCCCAAGACAATTTTTACAGATCATGGGTCTCATTTTCATAACAGGATGATGACCAAATTAGTAGTTGTGTTGGGTTTTCGACATGAAAACTCATCACCTTACTATCCTCAATCCAACAGTCAAGTAGAAGCCATTAATCGAGTTGTGAATATTATGACACAAATAATGGTAAGTAAACACAAAACAAATAAGCACATAATGTTTTTTTCAACATTATGGACTTATTGAACCTCATTCAAAACTGCCACTAGTTTTAAACCTTTTCAACTTGTTTGTAGAGTGGAGGCAATGTTATTGATCAAATGTGAAATACCTTTGTTGAAACTCATTGTAGAACTCCTAACCAACACATGAAGAATGTCTTGTGTATTTGTCTTGTCTTGATGAATATTGTTGAGATGTTGAGATGGTTAATGAGACTTATAAGTAGTGCATTAAAGCTCAATATGATAAAAGTGTTTGATCTCATGTTTTTACAGAAGGAGAATTGGTTTTGGTCTATGATCAAGACCATGATAAGTTAGGAGTGAGAAAGTTTGAACCCCTTTGGCATGGTCCTTACATTGTTAGTTGTGTATCATGCAAAGGGGCCTATGTGTTAGTTGACTATGAAGGGAATCCTTTGCTTGAGCTTTGCAATGGGCTCTACCCGAAGAAGTAATATGCATAAGATGTTAGGTTGTGTGGTGCTTTGTACCATGATGCATTTTTATATGTTTTGTACCATAGTGGTTTTTTTTTCATTTGGTTGATTTGGTTCATACGCTTATCATGCTCGGTGCTTGATTTGCAGATGTCAACATCTATCCCAGTCCGTGTAGGTTTCACGGATAGTACCAGTCATACTACCCATAACATTGCTTCTAATGCATGGGTGATATTTTCTACCATAGACCACTAGTGAATTCAAGGGGCATATACCTTGGTCCTATTACCAACAACATGGAAAACTGTAGTGTAATCACTGAACTTTTTTTTCGAAGTCATTTCTCTCAACATTTGCAGGTTAGTCGTGTATTTGGATTCATAGTTAGTGGTATCTTAGCTAAATAATGTATATCTTGTGAGAAATCCTACACTTCTTAGGAATTTTTTAAACGTGTGACTTCTTGAGTGATATTTTGATTTCATTGCTTATGATCATGTTCCAAGAAGTTTAAACATGTTGGTTGATTCATTGGCTAACTATGTGTTAGATTGGCATTTGCCACATTAATCCAAGCATGCATGTACAAAACCATGGAAGATTAATCACATCATTTGAACTCATAAGAAAGAACTAAACCATATGCATATAAGATAAAAAAGTTTATACATCATGTCTATAATATATGTAGTGTACAAAATTAGGCTACATGGCCCATCATGATATAGTTTCCAAAAAGATCTATACATATGTAGGAGATACAAAAGGGGGGAGACTGTAATTTAGTCATCCTGAGGCACATGTGTCTCATGATAGCACATAATCACATTGGCTACCCACCTCAATAATTGGACAAAAGGATGTGGCACTTCAACCATGTGGCGTTGCAGTCTCTAATGGACCTCCTTGACTCTCATCACTGGCACACACATGGTGATCCCCTCAAGGTTCCTCTACGCCTCATGGAGGTTCTCAATAGAATCCTCATAGCCCTCTTCCTCCAATTGCTATTGTTCCCTACCCCTGTAGTGGTTAAGGGCCACCCCTCTTGGTTGAACTAGTCCCACATCTATGTCATGCGTAAAATATTGTTAGTTACATTACATAAGAAAAAAATATATAATAATTTTTAAAATCACAAAAAATGTTATAAATTCAAAAACCCAAAAACACGTGATATTTTTCTTACCTATGTCTCCCCAGGCTATGGGAGGGAGTATTAGCTCAGGGTCATGCCCGAAGTCAATGCCCGCATAAGGGTAGTCCTCAATGACTATGATTTTCTTGTCCCATCAGTCAAATAAATCTTGGTCAAACACGCTCATCAGTAGGCCACCCTTGAGGCAAGTCATACAATCCGTCCATCTCCTCAACGTGGGCTCTGATGGCCCAACAAATGATGTAGAAACACAGAGCCATGTCTGCGGGACCCTCTCTAAGAAAAAGGAAACAAGAATTGAAACATAGCCGGATTTTTTTTTTCATCTTATCCTGCATCATGTCAATTGATCCCTCAAGCTGACCAGTGATTTGGTACACTAGTCATACAATATTGGGTTCAAACACTCCATAGCATAATGTACACGAGTACAAGAGGCTATGTGGGGTTTCATAGAACCAACTACCCGAGTGATCATAAATAGGATAGTGTGCAAGGGGAATTGCTCAACAAACTTGATTTGTAACGGGTTATTGTTTTTCCTTGACCCTAGTTGACCGTGAGAAACAATTTAATCATCAATGGTACCATGAACACCACCTATACCACTTCCCTCCAGGATTATTGGCTCACTAGGCCAAGATATTCATGCGAGATATTAAATGTCCTCCACATCAATGTGTCGAATCTCATGACCAACTCAAAAGTATTGTTTGTCAGCATCCTAGAAGCACACAAGTCTCTGCAGTATTTTTTGTCAACATCTTAGAATCATCAAATCATCGATACTTGAAGCATGGCCTGGTCACGTAATGATGCTACATTCATGGCCTCATGCTCACATTCTTTCCACTCAATTATTATGATTTTCCCTGCACACAGTCCAAGAAAGAGTTGGGAATATTCTTGCAAGTCAAAATTTTGAGAAAAAGTTTCATTTTGACACATTTTAAGCATAACCATGCATGTTCCTGGGACCAAGTGCAATCGACCATGGATTTTTTGTGGAACAATCATGACCAGGGCCTTTTGGCTATGGTTGTTGGGTGTTAGACCTGTGATCGTGCAAAGGTGGATGACACAGGGTTCAATACCCCCAAATTGTTTCCCAAATAAAAAATGGAAATAATAGAAATGTTGGGCATGAGTTGGGGGCTTTCCTGGTCATGGAAAAATTATATTTCGATAGTCGAATCTCCTATAATCTGAATTTTTTTAAGGTAGAAATGATTTTTCACTAGAGGTAAATTTTGGCAAAGGTAAATGGTAAAAATGAGCTTCATTGTCCATATATAGACTAGTTTATGACCATTTTGGGGTCTTAAACAATTATTTTTTCACCTTTGTCAAAAGAAAACTTCTCACTACTTCTACTTTATGTCATTTAACAATTGGACTAGTTTGTGTTGATGATTTTGATAGGCTTGGAAGATTATCTCTTTGGTATTTCTTATGGAGATCTTCATGGAATCATGAGGTATGTGTTTCGATCTGGCATATAGTGATAATTATTTCCCCACATTTTGATCTTGCATTATTAATTGTCATTTGTGATAAAATTATGTGTTAGGTTCAACCCCAACAAGTTACAACATTAGCCTCTCTTCCACGATTTCATGTCAAAACTTGTGCGGTAGTGCCTACCACTCACGGGTCGCCCTATTTAGCATCCCTATCTTTCCATTTGGCGACCATGCTATGTTTATTTGTAGGCCTGGGAGACTATATTTAGCCCTACCATGACTTAAAAGTTGAGACCTCAGCTTCTCTCTTATCTTTTTATGGCTATGTCCTTAAGGGGTGCTCACTATTTTTGTTGCTTTATTGTTGCAAGTGCTTATTGTTGCTTGTGTCTTGGTGCATATTTCTTCATTGTTGTTTGCTTGATCATGCTTATTGCCATTGCAGTCACTCTTGACCATTTGTCATCTTCATCAATTTACCTCCATTTTGCGACCATTTATCCCTAGAGAAAACAACTATGAGTGGACATCACTTGCCCAACACCTTTTTTTGCATTTTCTTTATATAGGTATGTTCCAGAAACTTGGAATGTAGTTGCATGTCATTGAGCCACTCATTTTCTCCAATGTAGCGTACATTTACCTCTTTTTCGCGCTCATTATAACATGAAAAAGGCACAAAAAAAAATTAAAAACGTAAAAATAATAGGGGGGGAATAATTTAGATCTTTATTAAGTTTGAGTGGGAGCCATCAGTTATTGTCACCCTTTAACATGACACCTATTTGTGTCAATGTCTTATAGTTGGGGTTTAGATTGTCTTAGGAGCTATACCATGACTATGAGTTATCTACTCCTCTGACTAGTTATTCTTCCAGTCATTATGGAGAGTTCTTCAATTCCTCATACATTGTTGCACTATGCCATTGGTCCTTTCGAATTAGGGTTTCTCAAGACATCATTGTGATGTGTTATATGTTCAATGGAAGTTGAGCCCGATTCAGCCATTTTGAAAAATTATTGACCTTTCATGTCGGCCATCTTTGTGTGAATTTGTATTTGGGGATTTCTCTCGTCATAAAATCCCTCGGTTAGACTAATGTGGGATACATTAAGGCCCTCCTTTAGACAAATCTCTTTCTATTGACACTAGACCATAATCTAGGAAGTGGATCCACAAACCATATAGTACCTTGGGACTTGCATACATTAGAGGTGGGATTATTCACCATTGATAGTGGGTTTACATCATGTACCTTGGGGTCCATTTTCATTACCAGTGGGTCCCCTCATGTATGTTAACAATTTTCAGTGACAAGTAAGCATGCAATTTCTACCATGCTTGACATCATCTCATCTATTTGCGTGATGTAGATTCATACAATCGATGAAGTTTGGATTGAAGACCTCATGCTAGGGGCATTCTCTATCAATGCTACCTTCCTTAGTTGCACAATATTACATCATTGATTGATAAGTACTTTGGATACCACATTTCACTCTCATTCATGTTGAGCATCTTCCTGATTTATATTGTGACATATATACACTTTGTATTTTCTCATGTCTATGATCTTTTATATGACACGGATCCACTGTGTACTTTTTTGTGGCCATAGTTTGCATTTCATTTCATGGATCCATAGTCGATTATGTTGGCATCCATGGTTTCTCATATATTCGAGCATGGGTATACCTACCTCGAGGGTGATCTATATTTTATTGGTTGATATTTTATTATAGGTACTTCTTGGTTCCTTGATTTGGAGAACTCCTTCTTAGTCCACTCATCACCATCTAATTTTGTAATGTATTTCATTCATTAGTTCCTCTTCTAGCCTCATACATTAGGGGGAATCTATTATGATTGTATTTTCCACCATATGATACACAAACATGTTATGAAGATGAAATGCACTTCAACTAAAGTCAATTTGTTTACTAAAGTCTTGGTCGCTCTTCTTCCTAGTAAAAGAGAAGTTAGTTGCACCTTCCTCGTAGAACATGTGTGACTGGTCATGAGATTCCTATACAAAACCTATGACCACCCCTTGGAACTTCGAGAAATGGAAATTTACAAGGAGGATAGACCAATAATGGGTTGGAAAAATCTCATAAGTGTGCATGGAACTTGTTCATGACTTGTATTCACCCAACTCACATGCTATGAATTCTAGCTTTAGCTCCTCAAAGAATCTATAAGAAGAGACTTGATCCAAGGGATGAAGATATTTTACATTCAAGCATCCTTATGATACTAAATTGGAGCAAGAATCCTTGGTCATTAGTTTGTTGAGGTTTTTTAGTCTTGGGCATCATCATTAGTGTGATTGAATCCTATATCTTGGCTATCTTGATGTGATATAGTTATGGATCGCACCTATTCAACAAAAGTGATATTGTGGCTAAGGAGAAGGTCTCTAGGTCTTGGATCTAGGAGTACAACAATAGATCTCAAGGTAAATCATCTTTGTTGTAACTCTCATTTTATTAATATGGGTCTAAATTCTCCCCCACCCCACCCAAAAAAAAAAAAAAAACTCTATGTTTATGGATCTATCTTGTATCTTTAATAGGAATTTGTTGATCTAAGTAAGATTGTGTTACTAGAATAGGGATTGATTCATGAAATATTTTGTTTGTTATGTTATGAAGGAATGGGGACGGATGTTCTTGTTTGATGACTGTCTAGGTAATTTGATGAAAAAACATCATTGGAGTTGGATCTAGTGAGGAGCATTAGATACATTTGACAACTGCCAGGATTCAAATATGTTTGTTATTTCGTCTCTCATTTCCTTATGAAATTACATGATTAGTCTTACGAGAAAGAGGTACATTGTCGATCCTTGTTGTGAATTTCCATGAAATAGGAACATTGTTGACAAAAGGATGAAAAAGGAAAAGAATGTTGGGGAATGGGAAATGAAGAGACAACGATGCATAGCCTTCCATCTACAAAAATGTTATCTATATCCTCTTCAAATTCAACTCAAAAAGGGTCTTTTGGTAGAGTGGAAGAGGATGTAGAGGAAAATTGTGGCTATACAAATTGTAAATGTCCTATAGATCCATGAGACTGCATTGTAACCCTAAAATAGTTGAAAATAAATGCCAAGCATCACCATTTTAAGTGGGTTTTCCCATTTGGGTTCCCAAGGTAAAATTTGTATGTACATTGTCAATCCTTGTTGTGAATTTCCATGAAAGAGGTACATTGTCGATCCTTCTTGTGAATTTCCATGAAATAGGAACATTGTTGACAAAAGGATGAAAAAGGAAAAGAATGTTGGGGAATGGGAAATGAAGAGACAATGATGCTTAGCCTTCCATCTACAAAAATGTTATCTATATCCTCTTCAAATTCAACTCAAAAAGGGTCTTTTGGTAGAGTGGAAGAGGATGTAGAGGAAAATTGTGGCTATACAAATTGTAAATGTCCTATAGATCCATGAGACTACATTGTAACCCTAAAATAGTTGAGAATAAATGCCAAGCATCACCATTTTAAGTGGGTTTTCCCATTTGGGTTTCCAAGGTAAAATTTGTATGTTAATTGTGAATTTATTATATCGTTATGTGATAGAATTCTATTTAAAATTGCGTTCAATGGATTGTTATCATAAATTTAGACTATGTTGATATCAATCTATG
Organism: Picea engelmannii; assembly: GCA_009831015.1. Taxonomy (NCBI): domain Eukaryota; kingdom Viridiplantae; phylum Streptophyta; class Pinopsida; order Pinales; family Pinaceae; genus Picea; species Picea engelmannii. The sequence continues at coordinate 43,729 of ML857329.1, forward strand.
CTTAGAATCAATTCTCATCCATCATCTTGCTAATTACAATAACTAGTAGACTTAGACCATCCACATTTAAGGGAGATCAATGGATGTAGTAGTAGAGTTGTTACCATATCCATCTTTCAATAGTCTGATTGTTATTTTCAATACCTTGAATTTAGGAATTAGTTTGTTCTCAAACTATTGGACATTGTTTTATGAATTGCATACGGTATAATTTGCCTCAAAAATAAGAATCATCCTCTCCTCCTCTTCGCATTTCATTTGATAAATTTCTTGTATCAATGTGTTTTGGAATGGGGCATATCAGTCTGAGCATTACCATCCATCCATTGTGTTATCAACAACATACATTATACTTTAAAAATAATTTTAGCTCCCTTAGAAACCCATGTAGTAAATTGAACTATTAGTCATTACTATTTTCTTTAGCTATACATAGGTATTAATAATATATTATGTATTGTTTAGTGGCACATTGTTGGGTGGAAATTGAATGGAAATAAAGTGACCTTACTCGTGATAGAATTATAATGTTTATAACTTAGTAAAGTTGAAGAGTAAGACATTGTTTAAATTGTTGGTCTACATTTTGGATGTGAATATATTGATGATGGGTAACATTTCCATTGAGTAAATTGTTTTTGTTTTTTGTATTAATGTTGGAGCGATATATTCCTTTTGTTGTTGTAGTATCGTGAAAAGGTGTTGGGTAAAAAATTATGGTGTAAGGAGCAGTAGTATTTGGCTACTATAATTTAGAAGCAATCACATATTCATATACCCATTACCTTGTCTTTTAGTCAAAAAACTATTGAGGAAACTGTGACTGTCGGTGAGAATGCTCATTGTGATGCTTACCATTTAATAAAACATTGAACATTGTTGTTCATTCATTTGATTGGCGGGCATATGAATGTTGGGAATTTTTAACATTGGCATGCTTCATTAAATAGTTAGCACCATAGGCTAGGTGGTTTTGCCTAATTGTTGGACATTTGGAAGTGGACTCTAATCCATCAACCAAGCCACTAGAATCAAAATTGAACATGATTAGAACCATGTTGATGATTTGGCCTCAACATTGTATTTAATGAAACAAACAATAAAGAAAACCTTGAATCCAATAAGCATAGCCATTTCTTGTATGATTTTTTGGTGATTAACAACAAAGAAACTTGAACTCAAAGTCACAATTGTCATTGCATTGTCGATTGGTTATCTATGTTCAATATTGCATTGAGAATAGAAGCCTTGGAGTCAATTATGAAGAACAAATATCTCTATGTAATCATGAGAACAAAGACTTCATTTCTACAGAAGATCTAAATTGGTGAGATGTGAGGGCTATAAGTCCCACGTTTAGGGATCAACAAGTTTCCATGAAAACAATATTATAGAAAATAATGCTAGTGTGGTCAATAAGGCCACTAAACAACCATTTCCTTTCATGAATACATATTTTAGAACAACAATGGTAGCTTCATAAATAATGCCCCTAGAGATTCATTTCATGAATTCAAATTACATGACAATAATGTTGACTTGGTAAAGAAGGCCACTAGAAACTTTCATGAACTCATATTACAGAAAATAATGTTGCCTTGGTAAATAAGGTTGCTTGAAACAAACATTTCATGAATTATTATTACAAAACAATAACATCGGTGTGGGAAAAAAAGCCACTTGAATTAAACATTTGATGAATTCATATATCAGGGCAGTCACACCAACCTAGTAAATAAGGTCATTATAAACAAGAATTTATTACCAAGGAAGAATAATGCCACCCTAGTAAAGAAGGAGAGTATAAACCCATAGTATCTTGTATTTGTTTTTGGAAAATTTTGAATCCATTGCAAGGACGTTGTTGTGCCCATGCTTAACAACTTTCTCCACTTGTCATCTCATCATTATACCTACAATGAATGGCTCCCAATTTAGTAGGAACACATCCATATCATCCTTTTCCATCCAATATTGGACACTGGACACTAAGGGAGTCTGCATGCTAAGACTTGACGTAAATAATAAGCACTAGGTGTAGTCTACCTGGAAGCATTTTAACAATGTAATGAAATTAGCATTGTTATCAACTTAATTTTGTAGACCTGCAAAATTTCATGTAACTTCATTCAAAAACATCACCATGGAAGTTACAACCCTTGTTTCCATCATCATGTGACCTCAATTTTTCTATATTGATCCAAGTCAAACCTTTATTTGACCAAAATAGATACAACTCACTATTTTTCTTATCTTCTATGTGCATAGTGCATGGGAAATCCATTAACATATGTGATATCATCATCCAGTAAAAAACATTATTTTGTCAGCCCATTAATTCCTTTGTGCCCTCCAAGACAATGTAGTGGGTACATGTGGACCTTGTTAAATCATTATTTCCATTAATAGAGTTTGATCTAGTTTTATTTAACCATCATTATCTCATTTTCTCATTAATGCATTGGGATAGTTTACATTCAAGCTAGATCGAGAACAAGGTCCACCATTCACCTATAAATAAATCCATTGAGGTCACGACATTAATCCACAATATAAAGCAAGGTTATGGTACTAGAATTTTTATAGAGAGATTTACCAACCCATATCTTGTCCCTTTACCATTAAGAGTTCCAACACTTTCTCTACCAAGCTTAGAGTTGGAGCGCATATGGAGGTAAAGCACCCATTCCAAAGGGTGAATTTGGAGCCCATCTAACTACATCAGGTCACTCACATGGTGACATAAGTTGATGCCTTCCCATTGGTACTAAAAAAAATTATTCTTTGTTTTACATGCTCTTGTTTAGTTTCTTACTTTGCATGGATTTGGGTAGTTTCCTTTCACAAGTTATGCTTTGTGTATGATTAATTGTGAGTCTTTTTTTTTATGTTATTTCTATTTTTATATGTTTCTTAGTTTACACAAGCACCAAGTAAGGGAATTTTTACACACTCTTGTGACAAAACCCAATAACAACTAGCATCCTCTCTTCCTCCTCTCTTGATTGGGACACTTCTTGTTTTTCAATGAATCTTTAATGACGCCTTTGTAATCCTTTGGGCTATAAGAACACCATTTCATGAAATCGTGAAATATTAGGTTAGATCTCGATGTTAAAATAACACAACATATAAGGTGAATTCCTACAGGACGATGAGAATGACAAAAACCAAATCTGACATATAACATCAGCATGACGTGTATTACATGCATTACATAAATAGAAAAATATTTGCAGTTTTTCAATTTAAAAAAAAACCTAGCTGCCATATATCTCTTTATAATGTTGGCATGAGCACCATGACAAACAAAGATAAAACTATTACAAAATATCTAATCTGTGACTATGCGACCAAAAAAGTTAGTCACGACATTTTTTTATAACCTTAATACTACCAAATTTGAGCAATTTTGATGTATATTTTAAGTGACATAGCTATAAAATACTAAAATAAACTACTAATATAGATTATGGAAAAACATCTACAACTACACAATGACTGTGTAAATATAAATTAGTAGTATTTCTTACTTATATGTAAATATAGAGTAGTCATTTTAGCGTGCTTTATCTTGTTAGTTAATATTTTTCACGTTGAATTCATTTTTGTGGTATGCATGGATGTGCCAACTATGCTTCATGACACTACACCCAATAACATGTACAATTTAATTATTTACATCATGAATTACAACTCGATCCTAGTCCACATTTCACCTAGATTAATGTCAACGATAACCGAAAACATATATTGTTTTGCAAAGGTTTATATTCAATCCAAATTTGACTAGTGTTGCTTAATATTATTGGATTGGATCAAGTATTGGTTGAACATTATACAATAATTCATCTCTAATAAACATCACGTAACCTACAATATCTTGTAATGCAATACCACCAAATAGATGGTATATGTCACCAATACCCCTAGCTTGACATAGATATATACTATAATATATTAATACTAGAAAAAATAAATGTGTCATGCTGTCAGTCTGCCACTTGGGAAACCAGACCAATAGCAGAATAGTTATTTCATAACTCTAATTGCCTTGATTTTATCAAAAATATTTTTTCTTTGATAGCTAGATAACAACCTAAAAAACTAGATGACCTATTTACAACTAGCTGGTAGTCTAACTAGTGTTGGTTTGTTTGTATACAACCTCTATGATAAATACATAAAACTAAATACCAGAGCATAGGAAAATTAAATTGGAGGAGAGGGG
>ML857331.1:16459-27055 GCA_009831015.1 Picea engelmannii
CATTCTGCTGTGGAGTATACCTTGTTGTTGCTTGCATGATGATGCCTTGAGATTTGCAGAAATTTGCAAATTCTATGGAGTTGTATTCTCCTCCTCCATCTGACCTGAGTACTTTGAGAAATTTACCACTCTGTTTTTCAGCTTCAGCCTTGAATTCTTTGAATTTTGTAAATGTTTCAAACTTGTGTCTGAGAAAATATATCCAGATTTTCCTGCTGAAATCATCAATAAACATTAGAAAGTAAAAACTACCACCTATTGATTCAGTTTGCATTGGTCCACATAGGTCAGTGTGGAAAAGTTCAAGATCTTGTTTGGCTTGATTGGAAGACTGTGGAAGACTGGTTCTCTTGTGTTTTCCAGGTATGCAATACTCACATGGGGGGATTTGCTCTTTAAAAATAGGTAGACCTTTGACCATGGAGTTTTTCTGAAGGAGACTTAGAATATGAAATGGTAGATGTCCAAATCTAGTATGCCAAACCATTGTTTCATTCAGGATTGATGCATTTTGTGCATAAGATTAACTCAGATTTGCAGTTCTGAGGGTGAGGGGAAACATCCTATTGGGAGTCATATAGATTTCAGAAATCAATTTTCTGCTGGGTTTTTTATCATAGATTTTGCAAGATACTCCCTCAAAAAGTACCTTGTATCCTTTTTCAATGAGTTGTGATACACTTAACAAGTTATGTTTTAAGTCTCGAACATGATAGACATTGCATATGTCTTTCTTGACATTTTGTTTAGTAAGAATAGGAACAGTTCCTCTTCCTTGAACTTTGACTAAATAGTCATTTCCAAGGGTAATATCAGATGAAATTGAAGAATCAATCATGGAAAGTAATTCTCTGTTACCTGTCATGTGATTGATGCATCCACTGTCCAGCAACCAAAGATCTTTAGGTTGATGTTCAGTTTTGTGGCATGAGAGAAACATACCTCCTAAGTTTTCTCCCGTGTGATTTGACACATGTGCTCTGCCTGAGAGATGATCTGCCTGCTTCTTCCTGCATTCAGATTCATAGTGCCCATACTTTTTTCAATAAAAGAATTGAATGTTAGTTTTGTCATTTGATCTTCTCCCTCTGCCTCTTTGAGGTTGGAAATTCTGATGTTGATATTGTTGTTGATTTCTTTGACCTTGGAAACTCTGATTTGGATGTTGTTGTCTATTTCCATCACTGGTATGAGGGTTACCCTGGTTGTTCCCTCTTCCTCGACTTCTTCCTCTGCCTTTCCCTCTTCTGAATGAGAATTGAGATTGGAAGGCATTTGAGATTGACTCATCTGTGAGATGCAGTCTTGTTTCATGTGTCACCAGAGAACAAATTAGTTCATCTATTGAAAATCTTGACAAATCCTTGGTTTCAAGGATGGTTGTTACAACCATTTCAAATTTCTTGGGTAAACTTCTGAGAATTTTCTCAACTATTAGTTGATCAGTGATGGTTTCACCAATGAGTCTGTTCTGGTTCACGATGCCCATGACTCTGGTCATGAACTGATCTATAGTTTCAGACTCTGTCATCTTGAGAGTCTCGAATTGTGTCTGCAAGGACTGCAGTTTAACTGTTTTTACCCTGTCATTTCCTTGGTAGGACATTTTGAGGATGTCCCAGGCTTATTTGGAAGTACTAGCACCTGTGATCTTCGAGAAAATTGAATCATCTACAGAATTCTGTATCCAGAATTTTGCTTTGTTTTCTTTGGTCCTCAGAGTTGCCTGAGAAATTCTCTGGGCATTTGTCATGGCAGTGAGGGCGGTTGGATCTGGTTCTACACAGCCAAGATCCATTGGTTCCGAGAACTCTTGTGCTTGCAAGAACATCCTCATGCGAAGTGACCAAAATTCGTAATTCTTACCAAGAAGAATCGGACCCTGAGTTGGGCCGAGATTGCTAGACGACGCCATTAAAAAAAATTTGCAGGAAAAAGAGAGGGAAAAATTTGTATTTACCTCCGATCTTAGAAATGTCGATTTGTTGATGGCCGATGGGAGCCTATCGAGATTGAGTTGGCCCTTGGTCTCCTTGCAATGTGACCACATGTTTTGCTTTTAAAGCGCTATGGGATTTTCCTATTGTTTTCCTTTCAAAATGCCGAAACGCGAAAAAATCTACCTTTGGACTTTTCAACGGTCCAGATTGTGCATGATCTGACGATCCATATCGTATCGAGATATCGCGAATTAGGATTTCGCGATTCCTAATGTCGAGGTTTTCTGACTCCTCGATCCCACGATCGCCGATTTTCCGATGGCGCTGTCCTGTCGTGACTGTTCCCGATTGCTTCGATCTGCGACACGCGTCCTCAACTGATGGACGGTCGTGATCCCTTCTCACGATTTTACGATTTGAAATGGTCCAAACTTCTCGTCTCCAGGATCCTCAATTTTCCGAATCCCGAAAAGTTGATGAACTCGCTTATCGGGACTTTTACCAAAATCCTTGATCTCTGCCACACGTCCTGAACAGATGGACGGCTAGATTTGCGTCGGGGATTTCACTGGAAAGAAACCCGATCACTTGTTCTCAGGTTTCGCGATTTCCTGAATCCCGATATGTCGATGGCCCTTTTCCTTGTCGAAACTTTTACGAGTCCCCGGATTTACGCCACGCGTCTAGGATAGATGGACGATCCTAATGCGTCCTCGGGATATCGCGACTTGCGATGCTCCAAATCTCTGTCAACGTGAAACCTCGAATGTCGATACGCTGACGGTGCCCTCGATGTCCGCCATGTGTCCAGAAGATATGGACGGCTGAGATTTGATCGGGATTTCACGTATCGCGATTTCACGAGTTGCGATGTCAAGTTTCTTTGACAAATTGAAACCCCGAATGCATATATCCCGATGCATTGATCTGCTACCACCTATCCTCTAAGATGGACGACTCACAAGTCTTCTCGGGATTTCGCGATATCGCGTATCGAAGTTTTTGGAGAGCAGTTTCCTTTGCTCGTCCAACTCCCGATTCTCGATTTTGCGATGGAATAGGATCTCGCCACGTGTCTCTTGATGAACGGTCAAGATGACGTCGGGATTTCTCAAGTGAAAAATCCTCTTGTGCGATCTAGAGGTTTAAACCTCGTGCGCTTTCTTGCTGATCCAACGGCTGTCGGGCCTCTGCGCAAGATCTGACGGCTGGGTTGCTTTCGCCTGTTCCACGCTTTCTTGTTCCCTTCTGAACTGGTTTCCCACCTCGGATCCGTTCACAAGATGAATCTTACGGCCTCACTGGCTGTTCTTTTTACCTATGTAAGAAGGATTCGTGAATCTTTCAAAGATTTGAAAGAAATATATGAATTCTTCGTTATCTGCAACAATCTTTGGTGGATTTGAGCGATTTCTTGAAATCTTTAAACGATTTTTCCTTTCGCATGAATATTTAACAATTTTGAACGTTTTCTTCAATTTCTTTAAGTGAGCTTCCGTTCTGCAACTCTTATGCTTCAATCTTTGATGGTTCTTTGAAAAACTGTGTAGGTTTCTTTAAAGTTTCTTCTCCTGCTATCTCTGCTTCCTCTTTCTTTCGAGCGAAGTACACTTTGAAACCTCTGCAAGCCTCCTGTGGCGATCTTTAAAGAGTATTACGAACAGCTCTCCAAGCCTTGTGAAAAGGCTGTGTCGCGTGCTCTCAAGATCCGTGAGGCTCTGCTCTATGAGGATTGAGTTTCTCTCTGGACTGTGTGAAGAGGCTTACACCTAAAGCTTTGATACCATGATAAATTGTGAAGCACAGAGAAATGCAGAGAGAAAAGAATGGAACAATATATTCAAATGTATGAAGAAGTATAGAACAGAACTGAAGTAAGTTGAAGTACTGAAGAGTTCTGAAGAGATACAAACAATAGGAAATAGCTGAGCTTATATATGCTCAAGCAAGACAGAAATAGAAAGTACAACTCTCCAGTATAGCTGGTAGTGTACGGTTAGTCTGTTGAGGGTACAATATATTTAACAATATCATGTTTATGATTCAGAGCACCAATTACAGTCTCTTCCTTGAAGGTTCATATCGTCTAGAAGTCCCAACTCATGAAGCTGGCGACTGGAAGGAAATCGGTGCTATGGCTCACCATCATATGATGGAATCTGTTCTAGGAAGGTTAATCGTCATGTCCTTCCCAATTTCCTCGATTGCAATGATCTTGAATATTTTAAGTTGTATTTTCACGTCGAGTGCATGTTATATTCAATAGTCTTAAAAAATGTGATTGCCAGTCATGATGTTACAGAAGAAGCATTGATTTATAGTTATGGGACAAGTTTTAATGGATTTGCGGCAACCCTAATGAGTAAGTCTGCAAAATTTCCTAACAGTTCTTGGCTTTATGTTGTGTGTTGTTCAATTCGGGGATATAAGATTTTGTGAAAGATGGAATACTAATTAATTGTGTTTTCATTTTTCAATTACGCAGATATGGATGGTGTTGTTTCCGTTCAATTACATAGATATGGATGGTTCTCCACACTGCTCGATCATGGGATTTCATAGGCTTACCTCTATCTGCAGTATGAAAGCGATATAATCATTGGAATGTTCGATACAGATAATTGCATCAATTGAAGTAGCAGAACTTTGTATGTTGGCAGTACAATGAATTTTGGCACTATAAATTAATATTAATATGGTAGTGCCTCGTTTCATTTCAACCACTCACTAATCGAAAGAATAATCCCGGGGCCTGACAAAAAAATATGTTTTGTTTATATGGAAGCCATGAATCTTACAAAGATCCAGAAGTTCACCTGTGAAAGTTTAGTAGTGTGTTAAATGTTTAAGTCCGGAAATTCAAATATTACTGAGCTTCCTCTCGAATCCCATTACCACTAAACCGTGTTGGGTATCTGCATTTCCTCTCTACCACTAAACCGTGCTCGGCATTGCTAAACGGTTATCGACAGGCTGGCAAAGGTGCTTTGTGCTTTGACAGGCTGGCAAAGAGAAATATTCTCTGGAAAAGTAACACCTTTTAAAAGAGTATTTTTCGAAACCCGTAATATCTCGATATGGATGAGAATGTTTTTAAATCATTGATGTGACACAATGTGCTCGGAGGCGCAGTTTCTCATTTCAAACAATTCAAAACTATGTTCGAATTTCACTGGAATTATTTTCCTTCATTTATATACCAAATCGCAATCCACCAAATCTCTCCATATGGGTGTCTAGGTGTCACTGATACTACAAATCAGTAAACAAAAACATATTCATAAAGTGGATTTGTACAAGTTCATATAAAAATTTATTGATAAATGAGCACGCATTGAATTTACAAGCTACAACCAGAAAGATCTCTTTGGAAAGTGTTTGCAGCGTTGTTGTCAATGACGACAGAAGGTGATGAGATAGTCAGCCCCAGAGCATGTAACCAAGCTGCTTGGATCTTCATAGGCATAACTGTAAGCTCTGGGACAGGCATTCTTAAAGAGACGAGAGAAAGAAGTAGTCATGCACGTCTGGGGATTCCCATAGGAACCCATGCAGCAATACTGAGTCATACTGAAGTCAAAGGCACTAAACGGAACCCGCCATTGGCAAGCACGGGCTTGCCGACGATGGGTTGGATATCGGGCCACACTGAACGCTTGCATTTGTTAAACAGATTAAAAGTAGTAGCAAAAACACCACTTCGACCTTGACATCATAGCCCTGGGTGAAGTAGCAGGTTCAAGGTTGGCAGTGTACAAAATTTGTTGGGGAGGTTATTGTTGGGAAGCAGATATTCTTGCTACATTCGAGGATGCCATCCATGATGGCGTGGATATTTTTTCTCTTTCCCTTGGGCCTGCTCATATTCTTGATTACTTTAACAGTAGCATTGCCATTGGGAATTTTGACTTGCAACTCTGCCGGAAACTCTGGCGTTGTGGGAAGCATTACCAATTTTGCTCCCTGGTCTTTCAAAATAGCTACAAGTACTATGGATCATACATTCCAAGGCAAATTATTTATGGGAAACAATAAGACTTTTTCGGTAAACTCATTAATTGATATTTTGTCTGTATTATTTCCATTGTGTTGTTATTTGTAAATTGTTCTTATGCATCAGTTCAAATGGCTAATCATTTTCTGATCAGGGAAATGCAATCAATACGTTTTCAATGGAGAAACCATGGTATCCTCTAGTTTATGGAGGAGACGGACCAAATGTCTCTGCAGGTTTTACTTTGGAACAATCCAGGTATCCATGATTGCACATGATTATGATACGATTTTTCTTTATTAGGCATGCCATTTATAGATGACTTGAGACTTAATATGTAAAAATTGAACTCACAGATATTGCTAGGAAAATTCATTAGATCGCAACAAAGTGGTTGGAAACATTGTAGTCTGTGACGAGGGAGGTGGAGATGGAAGCTTCCTAGATGGAGGAAAGGGGGTCGTCGGGATATTTAGCACTCCTTGCAATGCTTCGTATTCTTCCATCATTCCTTCAGTCTGGATACAGAGCAATCAAGCAGATGAACTCAGAGCCTACATGAATTCCACCGGGTAAAAGATGATAGTTTTTTCCTTGTTCATATCTAGAAAGGATTGGGTGAGAAGTAGATTAATCTACTCGGTATAGTTATACAGATTTGAACGGGTCATTAATAATCGGCGAGCACACAGCCTTAGTATAGATTTATGATAATTTATGGAATTAAATTCATTTTTGTACATATATGAATTTTTAATTTAATACATACACCTAAACTATATTGCAGTTATATGCATGCAATTATATGCAGGAGGTTGCTTTGACCGGTTTTTTACTGTGTAATTTGAATAACTTGTTTTAGGATCGACCATTAAAGTAACAATTTCGATGGACTTATTCATACATTCAGGTCTCCAGTTGCAACTATACTAAAAGTTATACCTAGAATGAATTGCCTGCACCTGTAGCTGCTTAATTCTCCTCACGAGGACCAAGTCCAATCACTGAAGGTATTCTCAAGGTAATCTTTGATAGTTCTTCGAATTTGATCTATCTTATTAGAAGTGCCATTGGACAAAAGCATGAAAAATGATGAGACTCAAGCAATGTAACATTGACATATGTCGGTGATGCAGGATGCAGCATAAACTCTCCATATGTTTGGAAGAGTAACCAAATGGAAGGGGACATATCTCTATGTAGCGAGAATAGCTTCTGAAGGTCGTACTAGATCCCAATGCTTGGAGAAAAAATGGAAGGATGTGCTTTGTCAAAGGGTGACTATATTTCTCCCGAAAAAAGAATTTATATATCTCATCCCCTCTTTTTGGAATATTTGATTTTTTTGTATTATTCAAATTTTTAATGATCTATAAAAGGAATAAAAGAATGCTATGTTACAGAGGAGGAACAAGTGTCGTGGGAAAGAAAAATAGTTCGAGACGCATGGAACCTACTGATGCTCAGTGCAAGGAGACATGTATAGGATAAGGACACTCGGGAAAATTCCTCCATGGGTCAAGGTGTCAGATCGCAAAGGAAAAAAGTGTTGCGAGGTTTGAATTTAAGGAATTATTTGAAGGTTCAGTTGGGAGCAACATGGATCCAGAATTATGCCAACGACGCAAAGATGAGACCCACAATGCGATTAAGCGTGACACAACAAGACTCCTTTCATGTGAATTTTTGCGATCCCACAGAAGGTAAACTCAGTGCTTTTTTCACGTTTTAGAGAGTCTGAAAAAACGCTCAAAGGAGACTCCAAGGAGTTCCTTTTTCGCAATTGGTCTAGTCAGTTCGTAAAAGGGTTAAAATTATACTGAAAATATGTCTCTTCAAAACCAGTTTAACGAGTGTGATTGAGACAAGATCACTTGTCTATATTTTCAATTTTAAGGAGTTTGAAAAGAGATTAGCTATTGACTCACAACCTTTTTCTAGGTTTTGTTTCCTTGGCCCGAAACAGTATAAAATATAACTTAGGAGAACTCTCCCGGTGAGACAAGTCTCATTAGGTGTACCTTTTGCTTGGATAATCTATTGGGTAGAAAAAAAGTTAAAATCAAGCCAACTAAATGTTCTATCTGGACCAATTAATGAGTGTGAAAGGAAGAAGGTCACTGAACAATTTTTTCATATTGAGGGAGTTTTAAAAGAAATTAACTATGGACTCTGAGGGGGTTCCTTTTCTGTAGGTAGTATCCAAGGCTCGAAAAAGAGATAAACCAAAACCAAGGAGAATGTTACTTTTTCAAAAATTTAGTCCCTCAGGCCCAAAAAGGGGTTAAGCTTATGTCTGAGAATACTCTCCTAGCAAACAAAATTTCCTAGGGCATACCTTTATTCCTAAAATTATTCATCCAGACCAAAAAACCGGTAAACGTACATCGGATAGATGTACCCTCAAATTTGATATTAGTGAGCATGAAGTGCAACAAGATTGCTTCACAATCTTTTCATTTTAGAGAGTCTGAAAAAAGGATTAAAGAAGACTCTATGGAGGCTTTTTTTCTCAAGTAATCTGTACGAGATTGAAAAGAATAAATATAGTCTCCTTGGATGTTTCTTTCAAAATTCAAGCGAGATTGAATGACAACAAACCATTCTCATTAGGGAGTTCCTCGGGTATAGGCCAGCGAAAGATGAAGAAGAGGTATGAGGCTTCAACATAAAGTCATGGTGCTTATGAAGTACTATGGCATCGAAACCAAATGGAAAATAAGGATATAACTAGGATGGCCATGGAAGGAAGGTTCTACCACATAAAGTACGACACACTTATTGACAAGGAAGGTTAGTGTCACAATTCAGTGCGGTCGATCCTAAGGCTAAATGAAACGGGAAATGGATAATGAAAAAAATGCAAGTAGGAAACAATCTAGCCTATATGCTAGTTTTGAGGTCAATACTTGTTAGAACGGATCGATAAGATGAGAAAATATCAAAGAAAAATGTCTCCAAGATCCTCCATATAAGGCCAATAACACTCATGCAGAAGTTAATAAATCCAATATAGATAGAAACTTAAAAAAATAAGAGGTGCTATTGAATACAAAACGTGAAAAAAACAAACATGGATTGTACAATATGGTACAAAGCATTGCATGGCCTTACAACTCATGGGTCGTAGTATTTCAATTAAATCTTGATGCTAGGATCTGAACTAGAGTCTCTTCAATAGTCAACCTGGAAGTCTCCCAGAAGGGAAGAAAACACAAACCATAGTGTAAGTCTTCTCACGGTATATAAACCATAGTCATGACTTCAAGGATAACCTCATCCGAAGGAAATTCCAAATATGATAAATCACTCAAATGAGGAGGATAGACAGTCCCAAATGGGGAAGCAAACTGACGATATTCCATATGAGGATGAAGGTCTTGGCCAGGATTGGAAGATTCTATCAATGAAGAATCACAAGCACAAGGGCTTGAGGATCTACAAACAATGAGATAGGACTCGAAAGGAAACTCAAGATAACTCACACAAAGTGGGCGAATCAAGGAGCCCCATTCCCCCATTGGATAAACCAATGGATCAATTACTGAGACCAAGTCTCGTGAAGGAAAACATGAGAGCACAAGTTCTTGATAAGGAGCAATTGAACACGGAGGATAAGATGCCACATAATTTATCTCTGTCGGGGTAGAGTCTACATGAATAATTTATATATGTAAAGGGGCATTGTGAACTAACACTGAATTAGGATGGATATTATCAGATGCCAACTGGTCGATAGTGAAAATGCTTCCAGTGTGAGGGAAATGAATCACTGGAAAGAGTGTAGACACTACAACGTTCAAAGCATATACATAATCACACCCGAGAAGCATATTGAAATATAACGGGCCTTGCACCACTATAACATCAACTAGGAAAATCTTACCACCTAATGAGATAGGAAACTGAGGAAGAATCCCTAAATATTCACTAGGACATCTGTCAAAATCCAACAACTTATGCGAAGCAGTCATAAGCTCGGGGGAACTGAAAGGTTTCCAATCCCAGGAGGATAAAATACTTCTAGAGTCTCCTTCATCTACAATACATCAGTAAATGTTTTTTGAATTAACTTCAAACCTTATTTGAAATGGTTCTTAAGAAGGAAGGAGAGTCTATACAAGGTCATTCCAATCAAAGGAAACCAACCTAGGACTTGGAGGGGGTGTGATCGAAGTGGACAGAATGTCCCCTTGTTCTGAAAGTACTGAACTGGAAATGCTAAAAACATAGTTGGTAGACACATCACTCCCCATCAGAAGAGTGGGATCAGCTAAATATTCCATTAGCATGACCACTTTGCTAGACTCAACACTCTCCAAGAGAAGACTGTGATCAACCGAATATTAGATCTGCGTGATCATTTTGTAGACTCGACATTCTCCAAGAGAAGAGTGGGATCGGCCACAGATTTCATCAGAAAAACCACTTCCTCAACCACTAGCTGAATAGGTTGTGAGACAACATGGTTTGAAGGAGAATCACCCCCGAAAAGAAGTGTGGGGTCGGTCGAAGATTGCATCAAAATGATCACTTCATCAAATAAAGAATGAATAAACTGTGAGACAACATGGTCTAGAGGTGCATCAACCCCCCAAAAGAGGAGTGGGGTCGATCGAAGATTGCATCACTGTGACCAATTCATCAACCAAAGGCTCAATA
>ML857332.1:47703-58219 GCA_009831015.1 Picea engelmannii
ATGTTTTTACCTTCAGGTCCATGAACCATCTCCCACGTATTGTTTTTCTCAATCTTATCAAGTTCATCATTCATTTCTTTAACCTAGTGGTCATCTTTGCTGGATTCATTGAAATTATTGGGTTCTAGCATGGATATGAGAGCTATATGAGATTATTCGGTGGTTTTGATTAGCTTTCTCTTGGTTTGTACACCTTTGTCTTTTTCTCCAGTTATTTGACCTGCAGGATGATTCTTTTGAATGATTATGGAGGAGGAATTTGAAGTTCACTGCTGATTTGAGTCTGTCTGAGTATCTGAGTCTTCATCTAATTCAGATTCTTCATTTTCTTATTCTTGGACCTGTTCATCTTCAGCTTTAGCTGTGTCTTATGTAGAAGACTCATTACTATACATCTCTCTTGCTAGGATTCCTTCATCAACTTTTACATCAATACAACCAACCATTTTATGCAGCCTTTTATTATAGCATCTATATCCTTTACTGTTTGTAGCATACCCCAAGAAGAAACCTTCATCATCCCTATCATCATATTTTCCAAGGTTCTCATCATTATTCTTTATATAGCATTTACTCCCAAATACTTTGAAGTGTTTAATTGAAGCAAGTCTCCCAAACCACAACTCATAAGGTGTCTTGTCACTTTGTGGTCTGAGGTGGGCTTTGTTAAGAACATGGAATGTTGTGTGTATTTTTTCTACCCAATAGGTTTGGCCAATGTTATTCTCATTCATCATTGACCTAGCCATTTCCTGCACTATTTTGTTTTGCCTCTCAACAACTCCATTTTGTTGTGGAGTTCTTGGGATTGTGTATTCTCTCTTGATCCCATGCTCATCGCAGAATTACTTGAAGTCTCTTGACATAAACTATCCTCCCCAGTATAATCTTACTGCCTTTAACCTCTTGGATGTTTGAGTTTCAGTTAAAGCCTTAAATATTTTAAACTTCTCAAATGCTTCAGCCTTTTCCTTAAGAAAGGCAACCCAAGTAAGTTTGGAGTAATCATCGATAATCAGGATGAAGTAGTTTTCTTTCCTGTGCCTTCCTGTCTTGATGGTCCACATAAATCCATATGAACTAGTTGGAGTGGTTTCTTTGTTGAAGTAAAGATCTTGAACTTAAACTGTGTCCTGTTTTGCTTCCCTACTTGACAAGGTTTACACACTGAATCTCGGGGCTTTGATATTCTCGGAAGATCTTTTACTGCCTCGAGTTTTTTGAGTTTGATTAAGTGGTCAAAGTTTATATGTCCAAGTCTCCTATTCCATAACCAACTTTCATCATGTCTTCTTAGATGCCATTCTTCTCTATTTTCTTTCAGCACATATACATTATTTTCTGTCCTTATGCCTTTGGTCACCACTTGTCCTGAGATTACAGATTTTATCTTGCAGTCCTTGGATGTGAACACCACTTCACATCCTCTGTCACACATTTGACTAACACTTAGCAGATTATGTTTCAGCCCATATACAAGAAGAACATCTTGGGCTTTCCCTTTTCCATTACTTACGCTCACCATCCCTTTGCCCTTTATTTTCCCTGGAGCATCATTTCCAAAGGTTACGTTTCCTGATTTTCTTTCACTTAGAGATAGAAACTTTCCTTTGTATCCCATCATGTGTTTGGAGCATCCACTGTCTATATACCAAGGGTTCATTTTTCTTTGAGCGGACAGTACTAATCCACACTTGTCACTTTCCTTCTTCTTCCAAAACTTGACATTTTCAATAGGGGATTTCGAATCTGGTTCATAGTTCCTTAACTAACAGTCAATAAATTGATGTCTAAAGTTATGATAGGTGTAGAATTCAATCTCATTATTCAATAGGTCAAACTTATTGTTGCAGTGTTGTCTACTCATTGATTGTTGATTATTTCTTTGCCTCCTTAGTTACATGTCCCTAGACTTAATTTGCAATTTGCAGTCCGTGAAGGATTGTTACTTGGTTGTATTATTCTTTGTTGTGGGAAGTATTTATTCCTTTGAAATCTTAATTGCTTATGTCTAAGTCTTAAGGAACAATTTACAACTTTGTGAAAAAATTTAGAACAGAAGAAACAATAGCCATAGAAAAATTCTTTGTACCTAGAAAATGGTTGTCTTCTTTGAGCAGAACGATTTCTTTCATGATGATGACATCTTTCAGCAAGGGAGACACTATTTCTTTGTTCTATAGATTCAGTCCTAGCACCTTTTTCCTTACTCGTCCTAGGCGGCTGATTGTCTTCCTTTATCTTTGCAGGGCACATATGGCTCTTACAACACCCAAAATATTTTTTATGAAAATGAAATGAAAACTAACTAACACTCAAAACAATTTCTAAGCAAACCATAAGAAATAATAGAAACTAATTGTAGAATTTGAAAATAATACCACACTTGCATGAAAATAAAGACATTTGCAGGAAAGTAAACACACTTTGTAGGAAAGTAAGAACACTTTGCAAAAGAGAAACACACTCGCAATAACGTAACAGTCAAGGTTTTGGGGAAACTCACAATAGTGGTTGTGCAGGTTCTTACCTCTCATCTTACTATTTCTCTTCCTCCAAGCTGTGTAATTTAAAAGCAACCTACCTATGCTCTAATACCTTTAGCACCTCCCTGGAAATGACGCCAAAAATGTTGGGCTAAATATATGCACTTTTAATTCCCAACATTAAATTATCAACCAGGGAGTCATAGACTTAGAGGTGCAAGCACAGGAAATGCATGATTGGAGCCTAGTCTAGCCTATTCTAAAGCCGACAAACACACTTCAAAATGGAATGAATGAAAGAAAAGTTGGGATTAAAATAAAAGTGAAAGAATCCAAAGTACACTAAATGAGATCAAGTGTGGGAAATAAACAAGAAAGGAAATCAAGGCAATATAAAAGAAAGTGTGAAATTTACCCAAACTGGAATTCAAATCAGTCAGTTGGATGAGGTTACTCAAACCCTCATGTATGTGTGCTACTGACCTAAAGTGGAATTTACCAGTTTTAAGGGAAAATCCACCAAAATCATAATTTATCCTATCTAGATAAAATGATGTAATGTAAAGACTTCAAATAAACACACTTCAGAGATTGGTCCTCAAGAAAAGATACGTCTGGCAATGAAAGCGAAGTGAAAGTGGAGGTATGGAATTAGTTTTGTTTGTGTGCATGAATGTGTTGGTACGAGATTTATGTACAAGAATGAGATTGCTTTGTATGGATCTTCCATTTAACACTCTATTCACACTTATATAACAATAACACTTAGCAATATTTAACAAAACTCTAATGAATAAAACAATGCATAATTACAACATAACAAACGATATAACAATTTAAACAAATATTACAACAATATTAACAAAAGAATACAATCAACATAACAAATACACTTCTAAATAAATCTATAACAACACATCATTTCTATTAGTGAAATATTATAAATTTATAACTAATAAACAATAAAAAAGGTATAACAAAACAATATATATAATAGACAAATTTTACACATGTATTAACAATCAAACATTATATATTATGCACATCTCAACAATTTAAATAATAATTAAAGAAGGACAAAACAACAAGCAAATAACAATATAATGCATATAGTGTAATGTAATGGATATAACAAAACAAAAACATAAAAGATCTTAGATATTGGTTGCACAATACAAACCTGTTTAAAAACTTCAAACCTAAAACTCCAAATAAAAAAACTTCAAACCTATGTACAGATTCAACCAGGAATGAATATTCACAAAGGTAATTGCAACATTAAAGGAATATGGTGAGTGTAAGGTGAAATGAAGAATGATACGAGTAAATAATTAAAGTGATGTGCAGAGGTCGTTTGAAAAATATGCAACATTATACTATGAATTCGTCAGCGTGAAGGGAGTGGATTGGAGGCATGAGTAGAGGAGTAATGGTAGAATAACAGCATGGATATGATGATGAGCAATATGAAATTAGTATACAAAAAGGAAGGTGATGTTGATCTGATGAGAAATCTCACGAGACTATCAAATTAAAATAATGAAAACCAAAATTAAAAGCACACAACAATTAATCAAAACAATAATCTAATTAATAAATAAAACAACAAAAATTAATGCACTCAAATTTAATTAATAAATAAAATGGCCAATATGTTACCAGATCGAGGGGCACTTCCCGACCTGGAAAACATTCCTGGAGAGGCTAAATCAGATAAAAATGAAGCTTATAATGCCAACGATCAATTAATTCTTCATTAATCATAATATATTGTTTTCGATGTAATAGTGCTTAGCCCTTGCTTAATACAATAATAATTACCCCCCTGATTCACATAATTGGCATATTTATATGAAAAGTCCTTGATCTAGAAGATGGAAACAACTCCTTCCATCGATCATGTTGGAATACTTTGACTTCTTATTTAATTAGGGTTCCATGCTTATTAGAAAGATCTAGATGCCATATTATGTTTCTTCCAAACCTGTGTGCATCCCGAAATTAGTGCAGATGTCAATTGAAGAACCAACAATAAATCCTCAACTATTCATTTGTTTTAAAAAATAGTTCGCTTGAGACCCATGTTTTCATGCTAGAAACAAAACCCATGTTTCAAATTATTCAAATATGTGTTCATGTGCACGAAAATTGAGGGCAAAGTTGACTGTTTAGAACTTTTATTGATTTGGCTGAATTATTCCCCTTGAGATGGGCGTCCACACGTGTGACCTAGGTATATTTTTAGACACGTGTCTACATGATGACGTCCCATGGAGAAAACCCACATTCCCAAGTTTTCTTAGAAATGAGTGAATATTCCAAATAATGACATGTATCGGAATGGGAGTGTTGAGTGGGAATGTTGAATTGCAATAATGGTACAAGAATGTTGATCGGGCTAGTACAAGAATCACACTTTGTGAACCATCATCGGTAAACCAGGATATATCATCTTTTAATAACTAAAAACATAGAAAATACAATGTATTAACCACACTGGATATATTGACGAATGATGACATTTAATTAGGGTTTATGGTGTGCATTAACAACGAAATGTGGGAAAATGTGTAATAATGAATTTTTTTGTATAGCAGAAAGCATGAAAAAAGTGGAGCTCAACAAGGCTTCAATATGTATCCTCATGCATTGATGATAATCCAAGTAATCATGACACTTTTGAAATTGTAAATAATAAACAATATCCTTATACTAGGGATGTTTAACAAAATCAAGATTCTGATTTTCAATATAAAACAGTGTTGATAATGCATTTTCATTATTTTCAGAAGAATCACTTGGTTTTGTATGTTGATCCAAGTGAAGTGTTAACTCACATCCCTTAATCATTTTTTATGTTATGATTTTTAAGTCTTGTTCTCAATTTTTCACAAGCCAATGTGCAAGTTTACCTGAAAGAGGAGTTTGTGAAAGTAAAAACTTGACAACATGCAAAGGGACTTTTACCTGTGTGTGCTTGAAAATAATAAAATGGCTAAATTTCTCTATAGCCTTAACAAGAGAAAAAGTGTGTTTTTCGATAAGAGAATACTTGATTTCATTATCGGGTCAGATAGGCTATGACTCATGTAAGCTACATGTTGTTCATTATTTTGATCATCATTTTGTATAAGAATAACAAAAAATTATTCTTTTGTTGCATTCATATAGATAATGAATTCTTTGTCAAAATCTAGTTTCACCAAGACCGGAGCGGAACTGGTTTTTTTTTTATTCGCATGAAATCCTTTTCAAAATCCTCTTTCCAAGAAAAATATTGATCATGTTTTAGCATGTTATGAATAGGCTTAACCATTACAACACAATCAATAACAAGTCTTTTAATGAAATTAATTATTTCCATAAAATATTGTATTTCTTTTTTAGATGTAAGGGTTGGAAGATTCAATATTGCGGTAACCCTCACAGGATCAACGTTGATCCCTAAATTTGAAATGATGTGATCAAGAATCTTACTTTGAGTGACACTGAAAAATGAATTTCGAACAATTTAAAGATATGACAAATTTTTTGCAATGTAAAAATACTTTCTTAATATGATCAAAATGATATGATTGAGTTTTAGTATACACAATTAAGTCATCAAGATAAATTTGATTTACCTTACCGATAATATCATCGAAATTTATTTGCATGGATCTCTGGAAAGTGGAACATGCATTAGATAAGACAAAAGGCATTCATTCATAGGTAAAGGAGCCCCACTGAGTTGTGAATGTGGTTTTATACTTATCTATCCTTCTAACTCTATTTCAATTATAACCAGAAAAAATGTCAAGTAAGGACATTATTTTTTATCCTCCAACTTGTTGCAAAATTAATTCCATATTGGGAAGAGGAAAGTTATCTTTCACACTAGCTTTATTTAGCACATGAAAATTGACACATAATCTGATCTCACCTATATTTTTCCATATGGGAACTAGATTGGATAACCACACAGAATATTTAACTTGAAAGATTATGTGAGCATTTATTAACTTTTCCACTTATTTTCTAATTGTAGCTTCAAGCATGGGATTAATGGGTCTCTCTCTCTACCTAACATGTTTAGCTCCTTCCTTAATAGAAATATTTTGTTAGATGACATTAGGATCAAAACCACGAAGATCCTCATAAGACTAGGAAAAAACATCTATAAATTCATGGAATAAATCCATGAATTTTGTATTTTCTTCTTCAAAACATTGGGATCCTATTATTAGAATCTTTAGAGTTTCTTGAGTTCCAATTTTCACTAGAATGATATATCCTATTTTCCGCTTTGACTCCTCTTCTTTTTTGTATTTATTATTGTTAACATCACTAGTCAAGAGCGTTCTTTAGAGAGGAGTTAATCCCTTAGGAATGTTATTATATTAAAGAGAAATTATTTCCTTGGGGTTATATGGCTCATTTTGAGTAAAATCACAAATGCTTTCATTGTCCGGGAATAGTTTCCATGATTCCTCATTATTAGGAATATGGGGTCGAAACAAGGATACAAAGGTGAAATTAGGTATTTGAGGCAACAATTTCCTTGTAGGTGAATATGCCAAAACTACTAACCTATCATCCATTGAATTCAATTCCCTTTTGATGTGAGTGATATTAAAGGACAACATATTTTGAATCAAAGTCCAAACAACTTGGGTGTATCGTTTCAACAACTTGTTAATAGGATTATATATTTTTCTAACCAAATTTACAACAAGTTATGAGTCTCCAAAAATAGAAAGGCCTCAAATTGAATAATATTGTTTGTACAGGAAAATTCTAGTCTATAGGAAAAATTATGAATTTTACCTACAAGAGAGTATAATATGATTCCTTCTATGTTACCTTCACTTGGGCATGCAGCATCATAATGCATATGCCACATACCATCATCATAATCATGTGGTTGTTCAAAATGTGCATCATCTTCATCAACAAAAATAGAATAGACACCCATATCTTACTCAATATAATTGACATTAGGCTGAAGAACTTTCTCTATGTATGGTGAAATTATTCCTTCCCTTAAGACAATAATATTCTTTCCATTTTTAGGGATGGAGAGATGTGTGTTGGATTACTAAGAGAGGGGTTGAATAAGTAATGAACAATTATACCAATTTTAACCACAATTTATATTCCTTTAATTTATTCAACGATGGTCATCAGTTCATCATAAATATATTGTTGTATCATAAACATTAACATCGATCAGTTTATAATAAAAAATAATAAACACATCCACACAATACATAATACACCAACATTTACGTGGAAACCCAATGTGGGAGAAAACCACATAATGTTTTTTCTTATATGTCAATAATTACATTCAAGGAAGAAACAACTTCCAATTCCTTAGCTCCAACTGGAAGGAGGCTCCACCCCCTAGTTTCCAAGGCTCCAACCTGAAGGAATCTCTAACTCCCTAATTCTCTTGCTCCAACTAGAAAGAGGCTACAACCCCCTGGGTTCTTCGTGTTAGAAAAACATGACCGTGGAGCAATAAAATAAAACAAATACGGAAACAAATCACAAAAGATACACAATACAAGAGAGACATAGATTGATGTGGTTCACCCAGTGTGGGCTACGTCCACCAGATAAATTTCCAGGTCCTTCCTTTATTATTATCTAGCATATGAAGGGAAACAACCTACAACAAACCCATTGTAGCTTCCTCTTTTTTCTCTCACAGTCTCCTATCTCATAATACAATATTTTCCATCATACATAGCCACAATACATTTCCCTCATGAAAGAGGGTTTCCTTCTAGGAAAAAAAACCCTAACGTAATTTCTACCATTAGATCTGCGACCTTATAATGAACAGTCCAGATTTACATAGAAATTACAATATACTTTTACAAGGCCATTTTTCCTCTGGGGGGATGCTTTCCCCCAGACCCCCCAGTTGGGGGGATATCCCCCTAGACCCTGTAGAGGGGGTACCCCCCCTCTACACTCCCCTACGTGGAAGAGTGTACATACTTCTGGGGTGTAAATACTTCATGGGGTATAAACACAACTGAAAGTAAACTACCTCTGAATCAGGAAGATAATCAGGCTCCACAACCAATAATCTCCCACTTGGAGACTGATCTCAACAACTCCACCATTGCTATATATGTTGGACTCTGAACCTTCTTGGACCTAGAAAATTTCTCATCTTCATCTTCATTCTTGAAGACCAGCTGAAATTGAGCAGGAACTCAGTTTCTCCCTGGTTACTCCCTTTGTTAACATGTTTGCAGGATTCTGGCTAGTGTGTATCTTTTCCAACTTCAAATGTCCATCTTCCAAGGAAGATCATATGAAGTGGTACCTTAACTATATATTCTTAGTCTTCGAATCAAAGGCTGAGTTATTTTCAAGATGAATGTCACTCTCACCGTCATCGTACAACCTGTTATTCTCTTGCTTCTTTCCCAATTCCTCCATAAACCTCTGTAACCAAATCATCTCTTTACTAGCCTCTGTAGAAACAACATACTTTGTCTCTGTTGTTGAAAGTGCAACAACCTTTTGCATTTTTTAAATCCAACTTACTGTTGTTCCACCTATAGTAAACACATACCCTGTGGTACTCCTCCTACTATCTTTATCACCTGCCATATATGAATCAACATATCTTTGTAGAACAGTTTCTGAACCTCCAAAACATAATGCATGATTAGAAGTACCTCTCAAGTATCTGGGAATCCACTTTATCGCCTCCCAATGTTATTTACCTAGATTGTTCATATATCTTCTCACAACTCCCTCTGCATATGCAATATCTAGTCTCGTGGAAACCACTGCATACATCAAGCTACCAACTGCTGATGAATATGGGACCCTGGACATGTATTCTATCTCCTCCTATGTCTTGGTACACATTTCCTTAGTTAATTTGAAATGTCTAGCCAAAGGTGTACTAACTGGTTTTGCAATTTTTCATTCTAAACCTCTCCAACACCTTCTTTGTGTACTCACCCAGAGACAATGTCAGTTTGCGAATTTTTCCTGTCTCTTGTTATTCTCATACAAAGGATTTTCTTTGCAGCACCCAAATCCTTCATCACAAATGAATTGGCTAATTTCTTCTTGAGAACATTTATATCCTACATATTAGACCCTATAACAAGCATGTCACCTACATACAATAGCAAGATAATAAAGCTTCCATTTTCTAGCTTTTTAAAATAAACACAGTGATTAGAATGACATCTACTATAACCTTGTTCTTTCATAAACCTATCAAACTATAGATACCACTGCCTTGGAGCTTGCTTTAGGCCATATAATCTCTTCTTCAACCTGCATACCAAATTCTCCTTCCATTTGACCTCATACCCCTGTGGCTGCTGCATATAAATCTCTTCCTCCAAATCCCCATGAAGAAAAGATGTTTTCTTCTAAAGAGGAAGAGATTTATATCCAAAGAACTTGAAGGTCCTCTGTTTATTAAGTAAACAATAGTATCTATAGCATATTCCCAAAACTGTAAGGGAAAACCAACATGCAATCTCATACTCCTTGCATGCTCCATGGTTTTCATGTTCATCCTTTCTGACACACCATTTTCTTGTGGTGTTCTTAGAACTATCTTCTCTCTACAAATCCCATGGTATGAACAGTAATAATCAAACTCTTTGCTGCAATATTCACCTCCATTATCTGATCTGAGACACTTCAACGTTTTTCCTGTCTCATTTTCAGCCAAATCTTTCCATTTGTTAAAAGTATCAAAAACATCATATTTTTGTCGAATGCAATAAACCCAAGTTTTTCTAGTGCATCATAAACAAAAGTAATATAATAATGAGAGCCACCAAAAGATGATACCTGAGCTAGTCCCCATACATCTGTATGCACAAGCTCTAACCTTTCACTCTTCTTTTATTTTTCAACTCTGAGAAATCTGACTCTCTTCTGTTTTCCATAAACACAATGCTCACAGAAATCCAAATCAATTTGTTTAAGATCTGGAAACATATTTCTTTTGTGAAGTATCTACATCCCCTTCTCACTCATGTGTCCAAGCCTATGAT
>ML857333.1:8805-27054 GCA_009831015.1 Picea engelmannii
ACATTTTACAACAATATATATTATAAAACCTAATTTTATAACCATATTTAATATAAAACCTAACAAACATCCACTCCAATAATAATAATTATTGAATAAAAACAAATGATACAAAATACCATAACACAATTATTATTGAATAAAAACAAATGATACAAAATACCATAACACAAAGAGACTAGGACAACAAAGAATGGAGTTAATGTTCATGACATGATGAAGGCTATGGAACAACAAAGACATTGAGATAGCATGACAACCCACCCAGGTTATTATTATGTTCATCATGTGACTCGACAACTAGTAGAGGATTCAATGCTATGTCATTCACATTTTGATTTAAACCTACCCCTCTTTTTTCAAGAAATACTTCAAAGTTAGGTTAGCCATGCATCCCATCCCATCTCCATTTGCATGAAGCGTCATGGAAGGGTTCTAACAATATCATCCAAAGAAATGACCAGGTAAGTTATGCAAAACAAGTTTCAAGGTTTATGTAAACAACTTATAGAAATATTTTCAAATCAATACATATTTTAAAGATAGAGATGTTAACTAAATCGTAAAGCGTAAAGGAGAACACATTTTACAACATATTACAGATTGTAAAATAGGATTAAAGATGCCTTTGGCATCCAATCTATTTAGCTATTTCTCAATTATTGAGAAAGTTATTACAAGGGAGATCATCTACATAGAGCTCAAAAACGTCCTCAACTATCTTCAAATAAATGCATCTTAAAATGTTTAATTTTTTATACAATTCAAAATGCTCCATTACATAAACATACAACAACTACATGAATTAGATAAAAGAAAGATCCATCAAAGTCACAATACGATTTGGTTGCATACTTGAGTATCTTCCCATTGACATTAGAGTTTATTTTTGCAATTTAGTAGATCTACTAAAATTAAACTTAAAAATGAGATATTAATCCAAATGATATCATTATAAAGTTTATATTTTACAAAATGACTTGAACCCACAACCTAACAATCTTTTTTGTTTTAAGTACATAATGAATGTAGAAAAACAATTACAAGATGTACCAATAGCCTTCAAGAATACAATCATTGGTAATATGAGTACAATATATACAAAATTGCAATGGCATAAAAGTGCATTTGAAGCTTAATATATGTTCATGAAGCAGTGAAACTTCCAATCTTAAAATGATCAACTTTAGTAGAAAGACAATACAAGTTGTTCTAGCTTCAATTGTAAAATGATCAACTTTAGTAGAAAAACAATACAAGTTGTTCTAGCTTAATAAAGCCCACCACTTAGGGAAGAGAATTTAAACTATACATGGATTTTGTTTATGGAAAGTCAAACTTGCATTTTGGCTAGGGGGTGTGTGGATAAACATCATACTTGATAAACTTAAAAGGTTTTTGAAAGGGGAAGAATTCTATTGTTTATGATTAAACTATCCCTGGAGCTACAAGTATATTTACATATATCTCTTATATCAATGGATTCACTCACATTACGAGCAAGGAACCTAGGCATGGTCAACTTAACATAATTCTAGGTAGGAATGGATTTAACCCCAACGAGCTCTATTTCCAAGCCAACACCTTGAACATTCTAGATTTGTACATGCAAGTATACAAATCAAAGGAATTATAAAAGTCATTAACAAAGCTATAATATTCATGACATCATATTAAACATCATCGACTTATTTAGAATAATAATTGCATGCAAAAGACTATGTAATAATAACAGAACATTGTAAGTATATGGGATGTTGATTGTTTTTCTTTCACACATATACAAGTTAATATCAGTACAACATATACAAAACTGCAAGGGCATAAAAGTGTGGTCCAAGCTTATCATATGCTCATGAAGTCAGCAAGCTTCCAATCTTAAAATGACTAACTTTAGCAAAAAGAAAATACTTCTTGTTATATCTAAATAAAGCTTATCACTTAAGGAGAAGAATATAAACTATACATGATTTATGTATATGGCAAGGCAAGCTTGTATTTTGGCTTAAGGGGTTGTATGGATCAAACTTGTAATTGATAGACTTCAAGGGATTTTGAAAGAGGAAGCATTCTATTGTTCACAATTAAAGTATGACTCATCGTCACACTATATAAAGGGCTATCAACACTTACTCGATGAAATAAGCAAGCCATATTGAATGATTGATGTATATCATAATGCCATGTATCATGGATTTTGTGAAAAGAACATAATGTTATATGCACTTTACTAAACATTATGGCCCTAATAATCACATGCACAAGACTATATAAATAGTAGCAAAACATTGTAAGTATATGGGTCATTGATTTTGTTTCTTTTACACGTATATAATTGATCTGGATTTTATGAGCAGAATGAAATGAATACAGATTATTAATAGGTGCTTAAAACAAAATAACAGAGATACGGTAAAACTGGTTTTCTATTCAATAACGAAATAAGCTAAAAACTGTAAAATGCAACGGAAACAAGCTTGTTGGAATGGTGGCGGCTTATCTCTGAGAAGAGATGTGACAGTTGCACTCATTCGCAAGAAGATGATTACAATGAGGCTCTGAAGGCCTTTTTAAAATAAGCAGGAATGTCAAAAACCCTAGACATCCAAAAACCTAACCCTAGGAGATGAAGCGCCAAAATTCATGTGGGCCCCGTTTCGGTAAGTTAGTACATCAACTTCACGGGGTCGTAACTTTTGCACACGATCTTCGTTTTAGGCGTATGATAGCCTGTTGGAAAGATATCATCGAGGAGATTCATTTTAGGCGCAATATAGATGAAACTTGCATAGTACAAACTTGTTTTCCCAAAAAACATCGTTTAGGGCCTCAAAACGGCTCCGGAAGTGAAAACTGCTAAAAATAGTAAATTACCAAAATTGCCAGAAAACTGTTTTGAGCCAGTTGGAAAAGGTGGGTGGCCATTGATATCC
Organism: Picea engelmannii; assembly: GCA_009831015.1. NCBI lineage: Eukaryota > Viridiplantae > Streptophyta > Pinopsida > Pinales > Pinaceae > Picea > Picea engelmannii. Next base: position 11,739 of record ML857333.1, read on the forward strand.
ATCTGGATCAATCCTCCCTCCTTAGGAAGCAATGGTTTCCATTGCGTTGAGGTCCCCCATCAAATGAGGAAATTTCTGTTGAATTTGGCCTCGGGTGAGCCACTTGCCTTGGTGTAGGAGCTGCCCTGCTTTGACGACTCGATAAAGCTGGATCCTTTGTTATTGAGCGCCCTTGATCTGTTTGTCCACAATCTGATCATTGGATGCCTGTTGTATGCAGTCGGTGTCAGTTGTTCTGCTACTTCTGAGGTGTCCAATAATGGTGGAAAATAAGGGCAAAGGAGATCCACGTTGAACACTAGTTGCAAACAAAGGAAAGGAGGAATGTTGAGCTCAAAAGAATTATCCCCCAAGGCCTTTGTGATAGTGTACGACCCATAACAGAGTGTGCAAAGATTCTGATGGGGTCCTATAAGGCGTTCTTTCTACAAGTGCAACCAAACTTTGTCGCCCACCTGAAACTTATGTGGCACCCGATGTTGATCATGGTGTTGTTTGTACTTGTCATTGGACTTCTGATATCCTGAACCTGTTGGCGTATGTGCTGGTTTTTCTCAATGAACCGGGTGGCTTTGTCAGCTTCAGTTGGAGCAAGAGATGAGTCGGTCGAGGTGACTGCAAGGGGAAGTGCAACATCTACGGTACCTAATGGTTGGAATCCCAACCCCACCTGAAAGGGGTTGTGGTTGGTTGAGTTATGCAGGGCTTGGTTGTAGCTATGTTGGACATAGGGAAGGATCTCATCCCATGTGCGGTGGTGCTTTGAATTATACATGCGAAGGATATGCACAATCATTCGATTTACAACCTCAGTTTGACCATCTGTCTGGGGGTGGAAGGTTGTGGATTTGGTGAGCTTGGTGTCCAGCAGTGACTAGAGGCTCGACCAGAATGTGTTGAGAAATCGACTATCCCAATCTGAGACAATGGTTTGTGGGATTCCAAAATGTATCCAGACTCGTTCAAAGAAGGGCTTGGCAGTGGCCTCTGCTGCGATGCTCTTCTTGCAGGCAACTAGAATTGCCATCTTAGAAAAGTGATCAACAACCACAAAAACAGTCATTTCCCCGCTTGGTGGATGGGAGGCCCGACATGTAGTCCATTGAGATGGATTCCCATGGCCTGTCAGGAGTAGGAAGAGGGTTGTACAGGCCCTGTTTCTTAGTGGTCGGTTTGGCAATAGCGTGGGTAGTGCAGGACCTAATACTCTTGCTGACCTCATGTCGAAGTTTCGGCCAGTAGAAATGTTTGTGTAGCATTGCCACTGTCTTTTCGACACCGAAGTGTCCTGCCACCCGACTATAGTGGGCTTCCCAGATCATCTTCGCTCGCTCTCTTGATGGAACACAGATATGGCCTAGACGACACAACAACCCATCCTGAAGATGGAAATTATCAGCAACTACGTTGGCACCCAACATTTGGTAGGTGGTGGCGAAGTCAGGGTCTGTCTCATAGAGTTGGGGCCATCCAGATGTCTCATCGCCGCAAGAGTCTAGCACTGTGGTGAGTGTCGTGACTGGTAGTCTGCTGAGGCAATCGGCGACTCAATTGGTGCTTCATGTTTTATACTTGATGTTTAGTTGGAATTGTTGCAAGTATCTGGACCACTTTTGATGGCGGTCATTCTGCAATTTTCCCTATGTCTACATGAACTGCAGTGGCTTATGATCAATGTGGATGATTGTCTCCTTCCCAAGAATGTAATGTCTCCATTGGCAACAGGCTTACACAATGGAGTACATTTATTTTTCTTAAGTAGGGTACTTACGGACAGTATCTAACAGTGTCTCACTATGATAGGGCTAGTTGCTTGACGACCTCTGTTGAGATGAGGTTCTTTTGGCTACCGCTATCAACAATGAAGTGTAGCGGGGTGCCTTTCACCCACATATGTGAATGGAAGAGGCACTCTCCTTCTTTTGGCTCGTCTAGTTCACCAGGCTGGATCTTAGTGGTAGCAACGGTGGCACTAGGTTCCGCATCAATGATCCGTCCTCCCCTTTTTGGTTCTGGCTCAAAGTCAGAATCCGCATCTGATTCAAAGGCTTTCACTTCGGCCACCAATGACTACTTTGAGTGGCAGTCACCAGTGTTATTCCAAGGGCTCTTATGGAAGTCGCACCACTTCCCGGTATCTTTCTTTGTCTTTCCAGTGTACTTCTTTGCTTGCGGCTTGGACTGGTTTTCCTGATACTTTCCATCTTTGCTCTGTCCTTTATTCTGTGGGTTGGGGTCGCCCTTTCCTAGCTTTTGTTGTGAGGGGTTCCCAGACCCAAATAGTCGTGTCTTTTATTTGAGCTTCTGCTCGATTTTGATGGCATATATGTAGGCTACGCCCAAGGATGAGATGTCCAGAAACTCCATTTTGGTTTGGATGTATCTATGCAAAGCAAAGCGATACTTGAGCACCATGTCTCTCTAAATCTTTGATACCCATCTTGGTGCGCAAGGTATGAAATATATTTGTGAACTCTTGCACTGCTTGGTCTCTTTCTTGCCGCAGTGTGGTCCATTTGGTATACAGGTCGTCATAACTTCTGACAGGTTAGTATTGTTCCTTAATAGCATCCCTGAAAGATTCTCAAGTGGCCATGACTGAAAATAATGAGGGTTCCTCTATTTCCTTTTTCTCACATAAAGTTTCCCACCAATATTTGACATGGGGAACGACTTTGAGGAGCGCAAATGTAATCTTTTCTCTATTCGAAAAGTTATGGATAGAAAAATACCCTTCTAGTAGATTCAACCACTTGTCTACAACATCTGTGTCTATCTAACCTTCAAATATAGGAATATCGAAGTTTATTTGTACCTTGAAGGGGGTGGGGCCTCCGTTCGAAGAAGATGCGTTGCATGTTGGTAGCCGTCGAAGGATTTGCGCGAAACTATCCATCATCTTGCTCCTCTGTTGCATGAGGGATTCCTCAATCAACAATTTGAAAGGATCTCATGTCCCATCATATTTCTTTTCTCCTGCCATGAGAGGTCGTGTGGGCATGCGAGATCTTTTGTCCTCAAGAGAAACAAGCTCGAGACCCAACTCTTTGTACTCCGACCTCGTTGGGGACATGCATTAAGACGACAAGGAGCAGACCGCTCTGATACCACTGATCCGGATTTTATGAGTAGAATGAAATGAATACAGATTATTAAGAGGTTCTTAACACAAAATAACATAGATACAATAAAACTGGTTTTCTATTCAATAACGAAATAAGCTGAAAACTGTAAAATGCAGCGGAAACAAGCTTGTTGGAATGGTGGCGGCTTATCTCCGAGAAGAGATGTGATGACTACGCTCATTCGCAAGAACATGATTACAATGAGGCTCTGAAGGGATTTTTACAATAAGCAGGAATGTCAAAAACCCTAGACATCCAAAAACCTAACCCTAGGAGATGAAGCACCAAAAGTCATGTGGGCCCCGTTTGGGTAAGTTAGTACATCAACTTTTCGGGGTTGTAACTTTTGCATACGATCTCCGTTTTAGGTGTATGATACCCCATTGGAAAGGTATGATCGATGAGATTCATTTTAGGCACAATATCAAGGGAACTAGGATATTGCAAACCTGTTTTCCCAAAAAAACATTGTTTAGGGCCTCAAAACGGTTCCGGAAATGAAAACTACTAAAAATAGTAAATTACCAAAAATGCCAGAAAACTGTTTTGAGCAAGTTGGAAAAGGTGGGTGGCCATAGATATCCATCTGGATCAATAATGCAAGTTTTGTATCTTGATAATGTTTACAACAACTCACAACTATTATAATCCATAACACTATGTTAATAATGCATGCATGATTTTAGTCTATAATAAGATTATGAGCCCAGGATAAACACCCTGTATAATTATGTATTAGAGTTATATTCAGATAATTCTCTTATATTAATGGCTAACAAAGGAACTAACACGGTCAACTTAACAAAATTTTAGGAAAGAATGGATTTCAGACAAATAGGAATTATTTCCAAGCCAACAACTTGAACATTATAGATTTGTGTGCAAGTTGAGGATGAAAGGAAGCACATAAGTCATTGAGGGAGTTATATTATTCATATAAGCTAAAACATAGACCTTTGTTATAATGAAACAAAATCACTATCAACCTATGTATGAAATGTTTGAAGAATGAGAGTATATATTTGCTACCAACCATTGCTAAGTATACATACCATAATGATTTCATAAGAACAATTACAAGATAGCCTTTCTATGTTGTTCATTCTCACAACTATCATAATCCATATCACTACACTTCTAGCGCATGCATGACTTTCTTCTATTATAAACTTATGAGCCAAGGAAGAACATCATGTACAATTTTGAACAAGAGCAGTAAGCATATTAACATATATCTCTTAACCCGGATGGGGTGCCACCTGGTCAGGGTCCGGGGGCACTTGGCACTCGGCAGCCATGGAAGTTATTAACCCTGGCCGCTAGCCAAAGGACATTAACTCCCCCATGGCTCACACCATGAGAGGAGTAATGGTAGTGCACCTGGCTTGAATGGTTGGGTTAATGGACGCGCGATCTAGCCAGACCAGGCATACTAGATTCGAGCAGGTCGTCAACTCGGCTTCAATGGAGGTTGTGGTTGTCAAATTAGGCTTCAATGGCGTCAAGCAGTCTAAAGAGGCTCTCGCCACGTTGTTCTATTTCATTTCTCATCTGCCCTGGTGCACTCCTCCTATCCAACTCTTCGGCTCTCCCAGTTTCTTCAGAATTACCGTTCTCTGTAACACTGCTTTGTGCACCAAGGACCTCTCACCCAATTTTGACACCCTCCATTTGCCTTTCGCTCTCAGTGATCTCAAGCATCCTCGCAGCACCTTTGTTTCCCCCCACTCCCCTCAACACCATCCATCAACCTCCATTTATGCAACCCTCCACCTCCACGATCCATCCAGCATGCCTCAAGAGAGGGGAAAATCTAAGAGGGGTGCTTGTTATTACAACACCCTCTCTCGAAACAATAGGCTCACCCCTTCCCAACGAGCTCTCATTGCTCATTTCGCGAGCCCTCGAAACTCTTCCCAGAGGACGCAGGAGGCTCTTTAACCGACTTCTCTCTAGTTCCACAACATCAGTTTTGTCAAAGCAGAATTGTCCTCCTCCAACGCTCACTTCCCTTTGTCCATTCCTCCTCTGCTCCTTGGCCTGAACTTGGTAAAAGAGGAGGTGCCACCTTCGATCACGCACCCTCCTCTGGCCACCATTCTCCTCCCCCCCCCGCCCTCAATTTTCAAATCTAGTGACCCCTACTATGACGACGAAAGTTGCAAGTTGGAGGAGGAAATCCCCCCAAGCTGGCAATTGGAGGACATCGCAGTGGCTGCTAATGAAATCATCGCAGAGATAGATGGACAGGAAGAGGAGGAGGAGCAACCTCAACATTTCGCCAACTGCCTGGTGGAGGAGCACCTTCTACTCCTATTTGAAATTCGGCAGAGACAGGATGACCATATGCATTCCCATAGCATCCTTGGTCAAAGGAGGGACATCTTGTTCGACGCCTTGACGGATGCTCCTACACACACCATATGCCCCACTTGCGGACAACGATTCACCCCGGCCAACACAATTCATGGACAACCCATCTCAGCTAAGTATTGAAGTCTCCAGGTTTTGGTTTTTTGCTTATTCTAGTTGTAGGACTGGTGATCCAGCCCACCACAGGGACAGGATAGATGATCATGTAGTTTTTTCTTATTATGTTTATGTAGTTGGGATTATAGTAGCTCTGTCTACAACTAGTCCTAGCGATAAGTTGCAAAACATGTTTCAAACTTTTTTGTTCATGCATAAAGACTGCAATTTTTTGTGTAAGAAATTTTGCTACAACAGTGCTAGCACTTAGGATGATGTGACAATTTATGAACATCATGACGCCACTTGTTCTGGTTTCCCATTTGTGGTTTAACAAGTGGCTCATATCTGCCATTGTACAACACACATATGTCATTAATATAAGGTTCCACTTTTTATTCACAAAAAAAAAAAAAAAACATATATCTCTTATATCAACGGTTGCACACACATTACTGACAAGGAACCTAGGCATGATCAATTGAACATAGTTCTAGATAAGAATGGATTCGATCCAAAGAGGGTCCATTTCCAAGCCAACACCTTGAACATTCTAGATTTGTATGTAAGTCAAGGATGGAAGAAGGCACAAATCCCATTAAGGGAGCTATACTATTCATATTAGCTAAAGTGGACACCTCAACCACAACAAAACAAAATCATAATTGACTTGTGTATGAAATGTTCAAAGATTGAGAGCATTGGTTTGCTAACAACCATTACTAGGTAAACATACTATAATGGTTCCACGGGAACAATTAAAATCGATCATTGAGAAATAAAACTAGAGAATAAAGGTTGACTCTTTATAAAATGAATGTAGATAATGAACACATTGAAAGCATTCCATACTTCTTCAAAACTCAACTTTGAACTACTAACCATTTTACATAAGCCTTATAGGATTTTGAAAAAGGCCATGGGTTTGAGGAATAAAGAGAAAATGTTATCAATAGTAAATTCACCCTAACAACTAAAAATCATACAAAGACAAATATTTGCATATTTATCATTCAAGGAAAAAGATGAAGGGCTTATCGTGGAAAGAAATGGGCATCCAAGAACTACTAGTTGCACCCACTTCTTCTAGGGAAGTAACCTCCAACTTGAAACCATGCAAAATGATTTGAACCTAGATGTCAAATACTCCATAGATTGTGGCTTTAAGCTACGTGATTGTAGATAGACACTCAAATCCCCACAACCACCATGCTCAAGTCAAGTAAAAAAGGGCTTTGACCTCAAATGATCTTCATTGGGCACCCCAATGTAAGAAACAAGGAGGACCATGCACAAACAAGGAGAGGAAGAGAGAAGTGGAATGCGACATTAACCCTAAGCAACAATGCAAATAAGCTTGTGAACCAAATAGTTTCACAACACGAAAAATTCAATCGCATATTTGATTACTAGTGGAAACTAACTCATAAATGATGGGGAACCAACTTGTAGGTTATCTAGAGCATTCTATACAACCATCACACCAACATAAGCCAACACATAAGGTATGCAGAGCCCTCTGCACAACCTACCTTCCAATCAAAATGCAAGAGGAAAACCATGAAACCCCCACTATGCTAAAGAGAAAACACATTGGAGAAGCCTACACAATAAACACCACAATGGAAACCCTAGACTAGATACAAAGCAATAAACCCTTAAATCCCTAGAAGAAAACACTAAGAAGTGAACCTACATCACATAATCCTACACATAAAACTTCATGGAGCCTTGAACTCACAACACAAAACCCCTAGAGGCCCTTCAATCCGTTTGCATCAAAGGTAAGGGTGACTACAGTGGTTGACCCCGACCATAAACACCGGTAGTGAAAGAGACAAAGAAAGCCCCCAAAACTACCACAAGCACCAACAATCAAAGAGACATAAAAAGATACAAAGGAGGAAATCCATGAAGCCCTGAAAGAAAACAAAGTGTCCAAACCAAAAAGCATTAACAAACCCCACTAAAAGCATTGGTTGACCTTACCAAACCCTACCAATGCTAGACATCACTCCTAGATAGGTGTTGATTGCAACCCTAGGCTCAAACACATTAAGGAAATCAAAACCAAAACTTTAAGAGAAAAAACTTGAAAAATACAAACTAATAACTTAGAATGATTGTTATGATGATGATGGTGATTAACGTCCACTAAGACCGAATTGGTCTATCGGACCTTAAGAGGGTAAGTGATTACTTGTGATTCTGTAGAATTTTGTTTCTGTGCTCGAAAAACATTAAGAGAAGCTTTCCAAGATGACCATAGTTTTGTTGAGTTAAGAGGTTAGGAAGGTTGGTAGACTGACAAATATTTTGAAAATGAGATCTAATCTGAGTATAGGCTGGACAATCCAAGAGAAAGTATTTTTCATCTTCAACCTTCTTAGTGTCACAATTGTGACACACTCTTTCATCCCATGGTGTTTTAGGAATTGACCAACGCCCAATTTCACTATGGAGCTCGTGAGAATTTGTTTTTATCTTAGCAATGCTTATTTTTTTCTTTACACTTGTCAAAACAGATAGATAATTTTGATCTTCTAGATTATGATTGATTACATCCTTATAATACTTTCATTTTCTTTTTGCCTCTAACTCTTTATCACACCACATTTTCTTCTTAAATTTTGATTTGATGATATTTTTAATAGTATCTTTATTATGCAAAATGGTGTCTTCCATGATTCCCCAATAGTTTAGCCAAGACCGAGCATATTTATGTCATTCTCGCTTGAGTTGATGGTGGTTACGACTCGATTTTGAAGCAATTTTAGGAAGGCTCTTGTCTTCCATGTTGTTTAACTTATTCTTATACATTAGGTATCTAGTCATAGCCATGCTCTCAATGGGGGAAAGACTTGTTTCTAAGAGGAGGATGGGATAGGGCATATTTCCTTTAATTTTGAGATTATATGTTATAAAATTCTTTTGTATTTGCTCTATCTTTCTCTGGGATTCACAAGAGATACTACAACCCCAGACTTCGCATCCATAAAGAATAACATGTGTAACGATAGTCTCAAAGAGGAGTTTCTTCTTATCCCAAATCCAAAGATCGGTTGATTTACAATTATTTTCAAGCCCATAATAAGCTTCCCANAAGCCTTATAGGATTTTGAAAAAGGCCATGGGTTTGAGGAATAAAGAGAAAATGTTATCAATAGTAAATTCACCCTAACAACTAAAAATCATACAAAGACAAATATTTGCATATTTATCATTCAAGGAAAAAGATGAAGGGCTTATCGTGGAAAGAAATGGGCATCCAAGAACTACTAGTTGCACCCACTTCTTCTAGGGAAGTAACCTCCAACTTGAAACCATGCAAAATGATTTGAACCTAGATGTCAAATACTCCATAGATTGTGGCTTTAAGCTACGTGATTGTAGATAGACACTCAAATCCCCACAACCACCATGCTCAAGTCAAGTAAAAAAGGGCTTTGACCTCAAATGATCTTCATTGGGCACCCCAATGTAAGAAACAAGGAGGACCATGCACAAACAAGGAGAGGAAGAGAGAAGTGGAATGCGACATTAACCCTAAGCAACAATGCAAATAAGCTTGTGAACCAAATAGTTTCACAACACGAAAAATTCAATCGCATATTTGATTACTAGTGGAAACTAACTCATAAATGATGGGGAACCAACTTGTAGGTTATCTAGAGCATTCTATACAACCATCACACCAACATAAGCCAACACATAAGGTATGCAGAGCCCTCTGCACAACCTACCTTCCAATCAAAATGCAAGAGGAAAACCATGAAACCCCCACTATGCTAAAGAGAAAACACATTGGAGAAGCCTACACAATAAACACCACAATGGAAACCCTAGACTAGATACAAAGCAATAAACCCTTAAATCCCTAGAAGAAAACACTAAGAAGTGAACCTACATCACATAATCCTACACATAAAACTTCATGGAGCCTTGAACTCACAACACAAAACCCCTAGAGGCCCTTCAATCCGTTTGCATCAAAGGTAAGGGTGACTACAGTGGTTGACCCCGACCATAAACACCGGTAGTGAAAGAGACAAAGAAAGCCCCCAAAACTACCACAAGCACCAACAATCAAAGAGACATAAAAAGATACAAAGGAGGAAATCCATGAAGCCCTGAAAGAAAACAAAGTGTCCAAACCAAAAAGCATTAACAAACCCCACTAAAAGCATTGGTTGACCTTACCAAACCCTACCAATGCTAGACATCACTCCTAGATAGGTGTTGATTGCAACCCTAGGCTCAAACACATTAAGGAAATCAAAACCAAAACTTTAAGAGAAAAAACTTGAAAAATACAAACTAATAACTTAGAATGATTGTTATGATGATGATGGTGATTAACGTCCACTAAGACCGAATTGGTCTATCGGACCTTAAGAGGGTAAGTGATTACTTGTGATTCTGTAGAATTTTGTTTCTGTGCTCGAAAAACATTAAGAGAAGCTTTCCAAGATGACCATAGTTTTGTTGAGTTAAGAGGTTAGGAAGGTTGGTAGACTGACAAATATTTTGAAAATGAGATCTAATCTGAGTATAGGCTGGACAATCCAAGAGAAAGTATTTTTCATCTTCAACCTTCTTAGTGTCACAATTGTGACACACTCTTTCATCCCATGGTGTTTTAGGAATTGACCAACGCCCAATTTCACTATGGAGCTCGTGAGAATTTGTTTTTATCTTAGCAATGCTTATTTTTTTCTTTACACTTGTCAAAACAGATAGATAATTTTGATCTTCTAGATTATGATTGATTACATCCTTATAATACTTTCATTTTCTTTTTGCCTCTAACTCTTTATCACACCACATTTTCTTCTTAAATTTTGATTTGATGATATTTTTAATAGTATCTTTATTATGCAAAATGGTGTCTTCCATGATTCCCCAATAGTTTAGCCAAGACCGAGCATATTTATGTCATTCTCGCTTGAGTTGATGGTGGTTACGACTCGATTTTGAAGCAATTTTAGGAAGGCTCTTGTCTTCCATGTTGTTTAACTTATTCTTATACATTAGGTATCTAGTCATAGCCATGCTCTCAATGGGGGAAAGACTTGTTTCTAAGAGGAGGATGGGATAGGGCATATTTCCTTTAATTTTGAGATTATATGTTATAAAATTCTTTTGTATTTGCTCTATCTTTCTCTGGGATTCACAAGAGATACTACAACCCCAGACTTCGCATCCATAAAGAATAACATGTGTAACGATAGTCTCAAAGAGGAGTTTCTTCTTATCCCAAATCCAAAGATCGGTTGATTTACAATTATTTTCAAGCCCATAATAAGCTTCCCATCCCCCAATAATCCTTTTCTCAATGTTATAATTCCAGTTGAGCTTGTGGTGAATATCAATTCCAAGATATTTGTATGAAGTCACTTCCTCCAAGTTGTTGTTGTCATATACGAAGGTATCATAAGTGATCTTATTGGATTTAATAATCATGACCTTAGTCTTATCAGTATTAATATTCATACCCATATTGGAGCAAAAATCCTTGAGGATTCTTAGTTGGTTTTCAAGATCATGGGGACTCCTTGCCATAAGAACGATATCATCAGCGTAAAAAAGAAGATTGATGACTATACTAGTGAGAGTAGGGCTGACACAACCTGCCTTTTCCAAGCAATCTTCTAACTTGTCAATGTATATGCCAAAAAGGGTAGGGGACAAGGCACAACCTTGTTTGACTCCAATATTATAGTTAATCTATTTCGACCAATCCTCGGTGTTTTTAAACTTAGCAATAACGCTCTCATACATCCTTATTGCAACAACCCTCAACTTGAGAGACACTTTTATCTCTTTCAACCTATTTCAATAGAAAAACTTATTTAATAAATAATAATAACGAGTAAAAATGTCTCTCAAACTAATGAAACTTTATATAACCACTTAAAGTATCGATAAAGTTACATGCTATAAGTAACATGAAAATAAAAACAACATTTCATTAAATATTAAAATTCTTTAAAAATGAAACCCATAAAAAACAAAATAGATCACAAGATTCTTTAACAACAAGACAAAACAAGATACAAAATAGGTTACAAGATTCGAGATTCTTTAAAAATGAATTCAAAACAAGATACACAATTATTTATTTAACAAAGGAAATAACTACAAAGCAGCTAGTATCTAGCTTAAACATTAAGTTGTATGTTATAAACTAAGAAAAAACAGCTAGTATCTACCTTAAACATTAAGTTGTATGTTATAAACTAAGAAAAAAGAAAGATTTTCATTCTAAAAAATGTGTGTACTATATGACACCGCATATTTGAATGTTATGTAGAGATGAACACATGCCATAATTATTATTCTTACAAACATGAGGTTCTACTTGGTGTATAATAATTAAATTATTTGAAAGTCTAGTGGAGTTGTACTTAAAATTTCGATACATAAGTTAGCACCATATGAATAATCTTAAATATATATACAGAACCATATGAAAATATTCGACATATATACACCACTTAGTTACACTTCAGTGTATTTATATAGAAAAGCATGAAGCACATAATGCAACAAAATATTGTTCTGAGAGTGAGATCCCCAACACAAAAAGCCAAATTAGTACTTAAAATATTATAAAGCTACCTCACAGCGTGTCAATTTAGTGCTTAAAATATTATAAAGCTACTTCAGAGCATGTTATGCATATTTCTGTCTTTTTCAAAATTTCTTTGGCTGAAGAGCCAAATTTTTTGGGGAAACTTCTTCAGTTCTGACATATATAATCATTTAAATAATTTATATTTATTTTTGTGTATTATAAAAATAAAATTTTCTAAATACTTTAAAAACATGGTAGAAATAATATTTTGAATAATTATTAAGTATGTTTTTATATATAATTAAAATATTATTAAATTATAGGTTGTGTTATATTTTATTAATATTTGAATATATATTTTAAAATATTTGAATATATATTTTAAAAACCAAAGATTCTACACAATTTAAAAGTTTTTTAAAAAATAATATTTTAGTTAGTCAATCTTAAATATATATTTTAAAAACTTTAGTTTAAAAAGTTTTTACAAAAGTAAAGTAAAAATAATATTTTGAATATATGTTAAATATATTTTGTTTATTGTGTCATATTAGTTGACGGGGTGATCTTTTTGGACAAGACTATGTAGAGATAAAGCTTGATCACCAATGGCACGTAGATCAATGTTTGAGAATATCTACTGCGTGTCTCGGTTGCAGCTACTAAGAATGCATGGGACAAAGCCCGACCATGCATGGGGATAACCAGAGCTTCTCTTTCCCGAGAGAGCAGACCCTAATAGCCAAAACATCTTTAAACATTCTCAGGACAACAATCCAATATTCATTATCAAAGAGCACAACGACATCTCTTACTGCAATTCGTATTGAATGAAATCTATGGAGCAATTGAGACATAGAGAAAATATTGTCCCTAGACAGTATAAGCAGCTTTAACCATTGTCTCACGAAATTATTTGTAGCTTCAAGGAGACAAGAAACATAATTATAACTGGTTTTGAGAAGGGGTTGCAAATGAACTACCACGAGAATCAGTGAAGGCAATCAGAGCCAGTGAACTAGCCATGGAAGTCAGCTGACAAGTGTCTGATTGCTGCATAAATGGCAATCCATCATCCTCATGCATAATCCTTCATGCCCTTTGGTCCAGGGTTTGATTTCTTTGAATAAATGAATCAAAAAGCATAGAGAGCACGAAATTCTGCTGATATTGTTGTATTTGTATCCTTTCGGTGCCAAATAACCTAAATAACCCATTTTCAGTCAATTTTATCCATACGATACAACAAAATTAGGGTCTCCTTCCCTGGGAAAAAGAGAAATAGATCTATTTTCTAGGGTTCATCACAAAAATATGGCAGCACTCGTTGGATTTTGTTTGGAGGAAGGGTTTGAGCAAATACTTGTTTACGAGTACATGACATATGAATATCTCAGAGATAATATGTTTGGCAATTTTTTGCTCACATGTCCTCTCCTTTCTCTTTATATTTTCTATCTCTCTAACTTTGTAAACTGGAATTCAACTTAAGTGGTGGAAGAGGAGTTGTATCGCACTCCGAGAAGGAAGAAGTTTCGTAGAGACAAATATGAGGATGTTTGCAAAGGACAAACTCTCGCCATACAGGTCTTGGAGGGCTTTTCTTGACAATAATTTTTTTTACACAGATCCGGTGCAAAATACAAGTATCATGCTCAACTTTGCTATTTTGAAAACAAATAAAAGCTCATATAAAAAAAAATATTAACAAAAAAATAGGCATTTCTTTCCAAACAACAAAATCTAGATATATTACTTGCTCTTTGATAAAATGTTATCTGCTTTATCTAGTTGAGCTCACCAAAAAATTGAGCGCATTTATTTTGGCCATTCTCCATCAAAAAGGGTTGGCAACATTGCCAATAGAATAGATAGGGATGTCAAAGGTAGGGACAAACTAAAAACCCCAAAGAATGGTCTAATCTGGAGGATGTTTCAGAAGAGACGGAAAAGGAACAACCATTGCCGCTATAACGGGCGTTAGCGGGTCTGTGCGTGATGGATGGGACTTGGAGGTGTTTGTCTCGCTGGGAGGTATTTGTCATGTGGTCCCTGAAATGCTAATAGCAAGGTTGACAGTCGGGTATTTGTCTCGCTGGATCTGGGAGCGTGGTAAATAGAATTTTCATTTATGTATTTGTGGAAATGTTCTCCATGGTAAATGGAATTTTCATTTATGTATTTGTGGAAATCCAAATTTTAACCAAGTTGTTGTCTCATACTTCCATTTGAAGCGATGAAGATATCATATATATAGAATAGTAGTCAATATCATATATAGCAATTTTAGCTATGATTAGTAAGTAGGGTGCACTTACATGAACAATAGATAATGTAAACGACTAGCTAAAAAAAAGCTTACTAATTCCTTCCATACAAAGCTTGTTATCCCAGTAAACTTGCAATGGGCATTGACTCGGTAACAAATAAATGGAAATGTTGAGTCCCTTATCATTTAGTGTATCAGCTATTGAATTCGAAAAACCAAAGTGAACCTCATAAAAAAAATTTCAGATATTTATAGAATAAATTCAATCTGGAAGCTACGATTCAGATATTTATAAAAGGGCCCTAATTGTTTAAAAAAATGATAAATTGTTTAGTGTATGATGAATGGTAAATTTCAAGAATTTACATAAGATTGCGCATTTTACATTTTTCCATAGCCTTAAAGTTAGAAACCATGCATATGTTTCCTAGACTTACTCATTTTGTTCTGTTGACGGGAGGCCAATTTCGACTGTCATAGATACGACTAGAAGCCATGCAGATGTTCTCAAGTCTCTGACCCACATTTCGTTTCATTCGTTGATTGTCATAGCCACAACCAAGGAGAATTGCAAGACAATTTTGATTGTTATAGATACAGCCAAGGAGAATTGCAAGCAGCAATTGACAAAGATGGCCTTCTGGGGACTAAAGCCTAGCATAAGCTATCTTCCTCAAGACCATCATCTTCTTCAGGTCTATATAGAAAAAGACCCTTTTACACCGCAAAGATTTTATTCATTGCATCCCTTGTGTTATTCTATAATCTGAATGCAACCTTGTCATCCTGCAATGCATGCAGATAGTCATTTGGCCATGGATGTAGATGGCCACGACCGCCATCCAAGCCATCGATTGCAGGGACAAGCTCCATCTG
>WSFP011397528.1:0-27053 GCA_009831015.1 Picea engelmannii
ATTTGTAAAGATAAAAAACAACAAAGATAGGTAAGGTGAAGAATCTTGTAATTGTCACTTGGGAATTCAAGAAGTCCCAAGAAGAAGTTATCAAAGTGAGCTATATAAACCAAATAATACCCATTTTGCAAGGGCTCTTGAATTCTATAATTTTTGAGAGAACTATTTCTCTGAAAGTAATAGTGAGAATCCCTTAAGGCCATTTTGACAGAGAGAAAAACAATTTTTTCTTGATGACTATTGGATGAACTATTTCCAACAAATGTTGGTTATTGTGAAATGTTGTAAGATCACATTGTTCATTTACAAACTTTTCTTGCATGAATGTGTGTCTTTTTATAGTATTTGTTGCTCTCCCTTATTAATGATTATGAGATGATGAATATATAGGAATGTATGGGTTAATGCTATAAAATTATCTTTTTATATATTTATTTATGCATATTTTAAAAATCTTTGTCCCTTTAACAACTATCTGAAAAGGGGTTGTATGCAGGGATTGAATACATTCTTATCTGTTCAATCATTAGATTTTCTTCTCCTAGCTAAGATAGGATAGAGTAGATTTGTTTTTTCACACTTGACATAGCTCACATTTTGCAAACATTGCATTCCCTCATTCCACCAACCATTTATTCAACTCTCACACCAGTAATGGCAGCCGAGCCAAAATCCGGATGGAACTCCTATTCCAAATGGTGTGAATTCTAATTAGACACTCATACTGAGGAGTACCCATGTCTGTTGAAGGGAATTCCACCAGTGTTAACATAACATTAGGTGCATTTTTCATACTCACAAAAATACTCTAATTATACTTTCGAACAATATTGGAATTATAAAATCCAACAAAAACAAGGAATGTAGCAAATAAGAAAAAACAAAGTGAGTGTTTCTCTTTGAAGGCAAGAAGTCCTAGTTGAATAATTAGCTATAATATTAGGGGTTTGATTGAAACAATCCAACAATGTGTATGTTCGAAGGTGTTCGAATGTTAGACATGAAAGACACTTATCTCCAAGATGCGTCTTCTACCATCTAACCATTCTCTAAAAACGAGTTGAGTGATTGCCAATGTCTTGGTTACCAAGAACATGTTCAACAAATACACTGTGGTTGTAATTATAAATACTTAGAATATTAGACAAGGCATTGTAGCTTTTAAGAGGACACATATCTAAGAACAATGAAGGATTCTATTTTGATCCATGTAAGCCATGATAATTTGGGTTAGGTTTCCTTACTCTAGTTTTACTCATCTTTGATAATAACTGTTTTTTATTTACCTTTCTTTTTTTATATTAAAAAAATTAAACAAAAATTATTATTCATTTCACTATTATATTATTTATTTTAAAAATATTTACAACTTTAATTGTTTTACTGCCCGAGATAAGATAATAATATTTATCGATATTTTTCAAAATCTTTCTTATTAATCTAAGGGTTTATTTATTAAGTGTTTGATTAATCATTTTTGTTTTCTTTTAAATTGTTTTTCTAGATTACAATATGTTTCATATGCTTCACAATTTAGGGTTGAGACTAAAGATTTCATTTCTTATAAGAAGGAAAACAAGCATTAACATGATAATGATGGTGGAAGTATGATGAAGGGGATATCATAACATCGATGGAAGGACAAATAAATTTTTTGGTGTAAGGATATTTTATGAATCCCAGTAGATCATTCAATAAAATTTGGACAATTGTCTATGTTTTGGGAAAACGTGCTCTGAATAGGCCTAAACTAAAATTGAACACATGTTTATTTCACTCTACAAATAGATAACATATTTAAGGTTTTTAAGGTTTTGAGCCTTAGGAAAGGAAACCATTAGGCACACAATGGAAACACATACACATGGTTACTAAATTTTTTAGAACTTGATAGTGAGAACAATTTGAAGGAAGAATGGATATAATCCAGGATGACATGGACAACTAAATACCCTTGGTGGAATACTATGATGACACCCTCTCAAAGGACCATATTTTTGTGTCCCCACCTAACATTATTTCACTAGTCGAGTGGCTTTCCATTTCTCTCAACGAGGGGATAGTACAGAGAAAGGACCTAGAAGTTTTCAGTGGTGTCAATGTTGCTATTTCTCTTGGCTTTGGATCCAAGGCTTGTATATTTGATCATACTTCACTGACATAGGAATTTCTCAAGGTTTGTGCGGAGCCCCTCTTAGCTTCCATAAGGGTCAATGATAATAATTTAGGTGGGTTGGAGAAGGGATGAAAAAGATTCAATATCGGAGTCTATCCAATTTTGTCGAGGCTAAGCTAGTGTATTAGCCTCCAAAACCTTCATGTCTTATTTTCGATGTTTCTACTACCCTATCAGCTATGCGAGGTGAGGGTTTTTCTAGAGTAAACGTAAATTTATCTCTGTTACAGGGTGGTGAGAGTATACCAAAAGAATTCCCAAAGTCTAAGAAGAGATAAAAGGTTGTAAAGAATAAAGGGGGAGGGTTTTCATTAATGGCCGATAAAGATGTGCTGCTCAATCATATTCTGGATCTAATTGATGATTTCTTGGTGGAAACATTTTTAGGTAATTATGTCTCATTGAATATTTTTTCCTATTAGGTTTCTCAGGTCTGGTCTCCTGTCTTAGGTTATTATGCAATGTTTCATTTTTTGGTGAGGGGGATGGTGTGGGTTTATCTTTAACTCAAAGGAGGATTCCCTATGGATCCTCAAAATAATATGGTTTATGAACAGTCTCCTCTCTCCCTCAATCCATGACACCCATTGTTTGATGCTTACTCAGTATGTTGGAGATATCTCTAGTGTGGGTAAAACTCCTAGGGATGCCAATGGAATTCTGGTTAGAACATGATATTAGGGCTATTGGTAATCTCTTGGGGTGTTCAATTTTGGTGGATAATAGTTTCATTGATAGTTTGAAGTGCTTGATGGCTAGGGTGTTAGTTGATTTGAACCTTTCCATGGGGATTTTTGAGTCTATTGACATGATTCTAGGGAAACAATTTTATACTTAAACCCTATATTTCGTCCATGTTCCTTTTCAATGTGTTTGTTGCCATGAATATGGTCACATTTTGAAATATTGTTCCAAGACTTTTGATCATAAATTTTGAAGGAAGGTGCTGAACGAAGGTTCTCCAGTATTGGGAGTCTCTCAGACTCATTCTAGTCACAGTAATCAACTGAAAGAGTATAGAAAAGTTCATTTAGATGAAGGTTCTAAAGATGGAAGTAAGTCTCAAAAAATTATGATCGGGGACTTTTCTATTCATTTGATTGAAGGAGCTCGGTCAGGTTTTTCTTTAGAGGGCTCAACTCTTTAGGTTTCTCCTTGAGGGTATTTTTCACTCTCCTCAGAACAATAACCTCCTTGTTTATCTAGTGCAAGGACCGATGTTCATGTCATATAAGGTAAGTCTTTTGTAACACCGTGTTTTCCCCCATAATTGTAATCATGTTAAGACTTCATGTAATGTGATTAAGAAGTATGTAATTATGTTTACAATTAATGAATATACCAAATAGATGACTGGGAAGGAATCCTTGAGTATTGGCCATGATACCATGAGTGGTATTGGTTAGGTAGAACTGGGAAGTTTCAATGAATACAATAGGAAGATTTCTTAGCATTCCGGCCTACACCTATATGAATTGAATATACACCACCTGCCAATGTAACTCAATTGCATGAAACCACGTGATTAATTATGGAGATCAAGATTGGGTGGTTGAGAAGTTATAACTACTATAAGATTTAGTAATTGGATGAATGAAGGATCAATTGAGACCTCAGACAGAAGGATGTGCTAGATTTCCCCTTCGAATTCAGGAGCCTAACATAAGGTTTGCGTATAAAAACATACAACAACGATCCCAAGGATAGATGGAAGAAGAGGGAAAAGGTGGAAAAAATCACCACAATTCACATCAGAGGAGAAACAAAGAGAGAAAGAGAACCCACAAACGAGATATAATTCTGAGAGGTAGAAGATAACTAGAGTGAAAATGCTAAGAAGATAGATTCTCACATAGGTCCATTGTGGAAAGAGTGAGTTGTAGACTCACAAAAAGATGGTGCGGTGAGTGGTGGGAATCAGACATACAACTCAGATAAACAAAGGAGCTGGAAAGTTTTCCGTGAGGAAGATAAGAAACCTTCCCAAGAGATTAATGGTCACCCTAGACTAAAGAATATTCATATCCATATAAGAGAAATAGAGGACCACGACTTGGTAATTACTGGAAAGATACTCACACTAGTAAGGGGAGGTTAACGAGGGAATGTGTAACAGAGAAGGGACTCCCTTGTGTAGAGGAAATATAATTGGGAAGGTACCTGATAAACTAGTGGAGGTCCTGAGCTTAGTGGGAAGAGGGAAACTTGTGTTGTAGCTAGTGAGTGAAGGAGAGTAACTTTCCTGAAACATTTCTTAATTTGGTAGTCAAGTGAGATAGTCCCCTAGTGGTATCATGGCCTGACACGAGGGTGGCATGTTTTATAAAGACATGGTGCAACATAACCTATGGTTGGGTGGAAATTTTTTTCCCCTTAGTCAATTGTATGGTTAAGATTATTCACAGAACATATAAGTGTTTTAGCTTGTTATGTCTAATGCATGTCTAATGGTGAAGATACTATGATTATTTTTTATGTGATAAATGTGGTTAATTGAAAGAATGTTGAATTCTTGAGTAAAATGGATTAAGTATAACTATTTTCACTATCAATTATGGTAAATAAGAATACATGAATGAGAAGTGTTAATACAAGTTGTATCCCAGTAAATTTATAGCCCCTTGAATGGAAATTTTACAAGATACAAATATTCATTAGAAGAGTGGTAGCAGAGTACCCCTAAATGTTGGTGAAGTTCCTGTGTGATTTTAGGATCCCCTTTAACCTGGTGACCTATTAAGGACCTAACCTCCCTAACCCCTCACATAGGTAGAATAATACATTTTCCATGTAATAAAGGCCGAAATTAGTTAATAAGGTTTATTTAATAAATGTGGACAAGTCAATGTAAGAAGACCTAATAGAAGTTTTTTGTTCTAGAAATATCTTCCTCTAGAATTTTATTTAGAAGATAGAATTAGTATAAATAAGAGTAGGAGGCATGAGAAAGCATTGTATTGAGAATTGTTTTAATACAATGCTACTCTACTGGAGGTTTCCCTCTCAAAGAGGCAAGTGAACATTTCTTTCTATCAATAACATAATCATTTTTGGTTGTGTATCTCTACATTTTTCTATTCCACTTGTATTTTCTGCAATATTTCCATTTTCTTCTTAATATAATAGATCTGGTACCTAACAAGGGGTATCCGAGAATTTTACTCTACAAAAATCATGGGAATTTTTTTTCACGGTAGAGACTTGTACTACCAACATCTTTAAAGTATAGAGATCTGTCACTCAATGGGTAAAACTATGGCGGGGAAGACTACACACAAGAAATATAAACTATTTCATGGGATTACTTAGATACAAATGTTTCACCTTGTTTGAAACCTCTATAATCCCTGTTGGTACCCCTCAAGTAGTACCACATCATACAAAATATGTACACAGCCATAACTCCCACATATCGTCAGGTATATCAGAAGTCCCCTAGGTCTCCTGAAACCATTTCTAGATCAAACAATCAACCGTCTGACTACTATAGTGACACCGTGAACAACACTCGAGAAGATAATCTCTAGTACCTGGGTAATTAGATAGTACAACGAAGGGTACAATCGAGCCTCCTTAGTTGGTGCCATGATATATTGGGTTGAGTACTAATGTTATACCCCAGATGTATATCAGAGAGATATAATGCAGGGGAAACCCTTGTTTGTAGGAAGCATGAACCTAACCCTTGGGAAAGAAATAGGACATAAAAGGAACAAACAAGATCTATTGCCGCACAACCCTGCTTCCTGCATTCTGGTTGCAAAATTCTTACATAATTTTTCCTTCTAACAAATTGGGCACTTCATCACTACAATATTCTTTAGGCCAGAGTATCGCTCTATGGGAGTTAAAAAAATGTTATTCAAGACCCTTATTTGGGACCTATTCCTCTCTTCGCCCGGATCACAGTGGTACCTATCATTTTTAAGCCTGTTTTTTTTTCATGGACCTGAGCCCCTTCCTGGCACTTTTATTTGCAACATATCCCATTAGATTCCCCTTTTCACCCTAATTGTCATGGTACCTATCACTTATAATCCCTTTTTTTTCTATGGTCCCACCCACCCTCCCTGGTACCCTTATTTGACACATATCCCATTATCTTTCCCTTGTCTCCTTGATCACAATGATATATATCACCTATCCATTTTTTTTTTCCAGTGGAACCACTTTCCATTCTAGGCACCCCAAATTTCCAAATGGATAACACTCACACCCAAGAACTGCAGGCCGAAATCACCAAGAACAAGGCCCAGTTTGGCTGTTTCGAGGCACAAGTTCAGATCGAATTATGCAAAGTTGACGAACGATTTGACCAATTAGAGGGAAAATTGGAAAAAAAAATTGACACCCTCATTGTCGCTCTCAAATAGTTGTTGAACCAATCCCAGGATCCCCCCTTCCGTAAACAATCCTCCCAAGTAGATGGTGTTGACTCCTCCCATTCTATGGCCTTTCATTCCAACCCCTTTTATCATGACCCCTGTCTTCCTTGAGTTGAGGTCAATAACTTTGATGGCTATGATCCCATAGGCTGGGTCACCCAAATGGAGAATTATTTCTCTTTGCATGGCATTACTGATGAGATGGCCAAAATACGTTAAGTTGTTCTCTATCTGGATTCTAAACAATGGAAATGGTGGAAATGGCGTAAAAATGCACATTGAGGGTATGTTTCTTGGACTTAGTTTGTTGCAGATATTTATAAATTCTTTGACACCGACACCCACTATTTAGGCTGTTTGACTAATTTGAAACAGTCTAGCATAGTGGAAGACTTTATAATCACATTTGAGCAATTGGATTTCAAAATGGAGGACAGGACAGATGCCTTCTTCAGGGAATGTTTCATTAGCTTCCTAAAGGATTAAATACACACCCAGGTTCTCATGGCTTGCCCCCAGACTTGGTTGGAAGCGACTAAATGCGCCAATGAAGCATAATGGGTTGTCTTTTACCAAAAGAAAAAAAAAAAACCTCTTTTCTTCCCTGCTCGCACCCTACCAATCTTGCCCCTTATTCCACCCCTCTCAAGATCTTGAAATTTACTCGAGAAGAAATGGTTGAATGCCAACTCAAGGGTCTTTTCTATAATTGTGATGACAATTTTTTTCCTGGGAACAAGTGTAAGGAAATAAATATTTTAATGACCAATTTTAAGGATGTTGCTAATGAGGAGGTTGAAGCTTCCCCTATGGAAGATCTACCCCACATAGATGATACTACTTCACTCGATGATTCACCAGAAGTTGAACCATTGATTTCGCTGCACACCCTCACTGGCTCCTTTGCTCCCCAAACCCTCAAGCTCATTGGCTACATTAAGTATAGGAAATTTATAATATTTATTAATAGTTGAAACACCCATAATTTTATTCATTGTCTCATTTCACAATAAATTAATTACTATATCCATGCCATCAACAATTTTCAGATCATGATTGTGAATGGCGGTTCCATGAAATGTGGTGGGCATTTTGAAAATGTGCACCTACAAATTGGTTAGTACCACTTGAAATATCACATGTTTTCTATAAACATGGGTGGTTGTGACATTTTTCTTAGTGTTGAATGATTACACACTTTGGGCCCCATCCTCATGGATTTTAAGGAATTAACCATGCGATTCCAACAAGAGGGACAACAATATCAGTTCTAGGGAATCACAATAGGCTCCCCTGAGGTCATTAGTTCCCATCTAATGGAAAATCTCCTAAGAAAAGGTCGTTTGGGCATTATTTTCCAACTGCATTCCATTCAAGTAGTTGAGACACCCTCTGTGCACTCGGACCTCTAATCTATCCTCTCCCAACACCAACCATTTTGACCACTCCCCATGGAATTCCCTTTTCCTGTGGTGTTCATGATCATTCCACTCCTCTAGTCCCATGAAATCTTCCTCCCAATGTTCTCCCTTATCACCATCCCTTTTTCTAGAAGAATGAAATTAAGAAAATTGTTCAATAATTGCTCAACACATGTGTTATTCGTCCTAGTACCAACCCCTATTCTTCTCCTGTGATCATGGTACTCAAGAAATAAGGCACTTGTCTCATGTGTCCATAATTTTGCGCCCTCAACAAACTCACCATCAAAGACAAATTTCCCATTCCTATCATTGATGATCTATTGGATGAATTGAGTAGTGCTCATTACTTTACTAAACTTGATCTCCATTATATCTACCACAAGATACATATGAAAGAGGAAGACATTCCCAAGACTGCATTTAGAACTCATGAGGGTCACTATGAGTTCTTGGTAATTCCCTTTGGCCTGTGTAATGCTCCCTCAACTTTACAAAGTCTCATGAATCATGTATTCCATCCTTTTTTCCATCCTTTTTTCTTAGTTTTCTTTAATGATATTCTCATTTATAGTAAAACTTGGACAACCCTTCTCGCCCATGAGGATCAAGTTCTCCATCTTCTCTCTCAGCACCAATTTTTACTCAAACAATATAAATGTTCCTTTGGATCCTCGTAAGTGGGGTACCTAGGTCATATTTTTGGCAAGGATGGTGTATGTGTAGATCCTAAGAAAATTGAAGCTATGAAGGATTCACCTTTCCCTAAAAATCTTAAGAGCTTGCATGGTTTTCTAGGTTTAACGAGCTATTATCATAAGTTTGTTCATAATATGGAAAAATTGTAGCACCTTTCACTGCTCTCCTTAAAAATAATTCTTTAACTTGGACTCTAGCCACCGATCAATCCTTCCATGCCCTGAAAGAGGCCATGTGCACAACTCATGTCCTGACACTTCCCAACTTCACCAAGACTTTTTCCTAGAATGTGATGCTTCAGAAAAAGGAATTGGGGTAGTCCTTATTCGAGATGGCAGGACTTTGGGTTTCACTAGAAAACAACTTTCGAAGAGAAATTTGGGCCAATCAATATATGGAAAGGAAATGTTGGCTATTCTACGTGTCGTGGATCTCTGGTGTCCTTATCTATTGGGGAAACACTTCCAAATTAAAACTAATCATTAGAGCCACAAGTATTTTTTGGAACAATGCATTTCATGCCCGGAGAAACAAAAATGGGTGACCAAGCTATTTGGATATGATTATGAGATAATTTACAAGAAAGAAAAAGAACATGTGGTTGCTAACACTCTTTTAAGGAAGTATGAATAAGAAGGGTCCCTCTTTTCCCTTTCCTTCATTGTACCCCATTGGATCCAAGATGTTCACCAAGAATGGATACAAGATCCCAATATTTCTCTCCTGATTGAACAATTACAACACCATTCTCAAGCTTCTCTAGGGTACTGTTAGCACAATGAATAGCTTCACTACAAAGACTGCATGTATTTAATAAAATAGTCACAACTTAAATCCATGGTGCTTTATGAGCTTCATGCTTCACCCACAACTGGGAATTCATGGTTTACCAAAACCTATGAAAGGGTCAAATGTTATTTTTTTTGGGATGGTATGAAACAAGACATCCACACCTTTTTAGATGAATGCAATGCATTTCAACGCAACAAGGGAGAAAAAGTCAAAGCCCCATGTACACTCCAACCACTTCTGATTCTCCCTGCTATTTGGAGGGATATTTGTATGGATTTCATTGTTGGCTTACCTAAATCAGACAATAAGTCAGTAATCATGGTGGTATTTGATCATCTTTCCATATATTCTCATTTCTATGCTCTTAAACACCTATTCATCACATCCACAGTGGCTCAAATTTTCATGGATAATATCTTCAAACTTCATGGCATGCCTCATTCTGTTGTCTCTAACAGAGATCAAATTTTCATCAATTTTTTTTGGAAAGAATTGTTCAAGCTCCAGGGAACTCAATTGTGTCTCAGCATTGCCTATCATACCCAGAATAATGGCCAAAATAAAGTTGTCAACAAGTGTTTGGAAACATATTTGCGGTATTTTGCATCTAACATATAAAATCAATAGGCTTAGTGGTTACCCCTAGCTGAATGGTGGTATACCACATCTTATCATATATCTACTCACATGATTCCTTTTGAAGTAGTCTATGAAAAAAAATCCACCATCGATTCTCTCATACATGCTAGGTGTCTCGAAGGTTCAATAGGTTGACACAAATCTTACAATCCGAGAGAACATTCTCTGTACCCTCAAAGAAAATTTGGTCATGGCTCATAATTGCATGAAGAAACAAGTCGACCAGGGTTGTTCCAAATGTCAATTTTATGAAGGGGACTAGGTTTTTCTTCATCTACAACCTTATAAGAAGACTTCACTCAAAGATAAACACTGTTAGAAATTTGATCCCAAATTTTATGGTCCTTATACAATTATCAATAGAGTGGGGACCACGACCTACCAATTAGCTCTACCCAGTCATTCTAAGCACCATCCTATTTTCAGGTCTCATGCTTAAAGAAAGTGATTGGAACTAAGTGCCAAACTCAAACTAGTCTCCTTGAGTTGGATGAATAAAGTTCCATTTGGTTGTATCCATAGAAGTCTTGGACCAACGAGAGCATCATCTTTGTTATCACACCATCAAGGAAATTCTAGTTCAGTGGAAAGAAACAAATCCAAAATATGCCACCTCGGAGGCAACCACCATTCAAAAAAAAATTCCTCATCTCAAGCCTTAAGGACAAGGCTGTTCTCCAAGGGGGATGGCATGTTAGGGACCTAACCTCCTTAACCCATCACATAGGTAGAATAATATAGTTTCCATGTAATAAAGGCTGACATTAGTTAATAATTCCTATTTAATAAATGTGGACAAGTAAATGTAAGAAGACCTAATAGAAGCTTCCACTTCTATAAATATCTTCCTCTAGAATGTTCTTTAGAAGATAGAATTAGTATAAATACGAGTAGGAGGCATGAGAAATCCTTGTCTTGAGAATTATTGTAATAGAGTGCTACTTTGTTGGAGGTTTCCCCATCAAAGAGAAAAGTGAACATTTCCTTCTATTAGTAAAGGTATCATTTTGTGTTGTGGTTCTCTACATTTTTTATGCAACCCCCCTACCTCAACAGGGTTTGTGGACCTCCCGGTCACTGGATTGTTCCAATTCTATGAGCTTAAGCAACTCTTCGATTCCTACTAGAACCACCACTAAATGATTTCTACAGGTCCTCTGTGAACTACACCCATGTGAACAAGCACTGGGTACGAGTTCCCTCCACTCGACCACCGGCTGTGACCGCACGCCTCTCAAAAGGCGTTTCACGATTTCGCATATCGGGTCTTTGTCTGTGAGTCACCCCGACTCTCCCGATCTCTGAAATCCCAACAAGGGTCTAGTGCATGCTAGATCCTCCCTTATCCTCCTTCCATATGACTCCTTTCTATGACTTGGGGCTCAACTCTCAAGTGCCTCACGAAGTTTGCTTGCTTTCCTTCTCGAAACCTGAAACTCCAAACCTTGAGTTCTGTTCATGCCAAATCAATGATCCATAATTCCTGTGATACAATGGTCCTGATCTCTTTTTCATGTATCGGGACTTTGCGTTGCATGAAGTTAGAGGACTGCTCACCTCCCTTCTTCTGATATCCAAACTTTTCGGGACCAGATCCCTTCTTCGACCAACGATTGCGATTAAATTGCGAACTTGGATTTCACAAGTTCTCACAACCCTGTCCTTTGACTTTTCCACTCTGCGAGTCAATGAAAGACTGATCTCCCACAATGTGTCCTGCCTTGATGGACAGTCAGGATCCTTTCGTGAACTTAGACTTCGCAAATATGATTCTCCTATGAAAATCCAAAGGGTTTAAACCTCGTGCACGTTTCTCTAGATCCAACGACTATTAGTCCAGGCGCTCATATTCGACGACTATGATCAAATCTCCTCTTGCATGTGTTCCTCCTATCTGTTTCTGATCTGATGGCTCAGATCCTTCCTTCACGTATTTTAATTTTGCATTTTGCGACTTTGGAAAACTATCTCCTCCATTCTCCAGAATCTCGATATCCTACTTTCTGAAGCCTCCTTTCCATTGAAAGAAACCAACGGTTTGATACCCCCTTAGATCGATGGTTCACTATCTCTCCTAAGTTTCCATCTTCTCCCCGACTTAGAAGATTTATCAAATTTCAAAGGTCTCAGCCTTTGCCTCTCCTGCGAGTCCGACTCCTAGATATTGTCAACACTTATGAAAAATGCTATCCCTTCTGAGATTTGTTCTTAAAATTTTTTCGATTTCCCACGCACAACTTGCATTCTCGGGATTCAATAACTCAGTTCGAAGGATTTCTTGAAAATAAATTCTTCTCGTCCACCTGTCGTTCCTCTGTTCTGGTTCTTCAATGCTTGGTCGGTTCCTGACGTCGTGCACTCCTTGCACCTGGTCTAAGTTTTCTTTGCTCTCTCTTTGAACTCCTCTGAGTCAATCTGAGACTCAACCAACACACTCCTTATGCTCAAGATGCACACCTTGCATACGAGTTTCAGAAGAGAAACAATTGAAACTTATCTAGTTTCGTCACGAACTCATACAATCAACTTCTCAACAATCATACATGAATGGAATAAACTAAAGAACACATACACATAATATAACATACATTCATTCATTCATCAAATGAACACAGTCCAAGGATTTGGGACAATTCTGTCTGTTCTATTCATTCATGAAAACAAATTACATCTATTACATTTCTTCACTGCGATTCTCTGCTACTCTATCATGTTCTATCCTATCTCATGATCTCTAATCTATTTTACAATGAAACAACACCAATTATCTAAGGATCCGCTCCATGAGCTCTCTCGTCCTATTTTCAACCTATCCTATCAAACTCATAGTGGTTACCTACTTAGTCCTATTACAATAACTAATAGTTATTGCTAGATAAGAGTCAACACTCCATATCTGCAACCCCTTATAGTCCTTAAGACTTTACAAACAAGTTACATTTTAAAATACTGTCTTCAAAAATATCTCAACAACCAATTTAATTCTGAGTTAAATGTTGATTTGAAGCTCTTCCATGCTGATATGTCACGTCCTTGCATCCATGCTTCTGTCTTTGACTTCGAAGGTGATGCTTCTGCATCATACTCCTCTAGTTAAAATTTTCATGGACTCTTATCCATGAGCTCCTACACTATTTTTCCATGCTTCAAAATATCAGGTTCTGTGACCCAACTTTCATCTTCTACTGTATGATCTTTCCACTTCACTAAGTACTCAGGATATGTCTTCCTTCTGGTCTTCTTTCCATCTCTCTATTCAAATATTTTATCCATCTGAGGTTTTTCTGCTGTGGGTAATTTTTCTTCCCACTGAACTTCTTTCTGATCATCTGATTCTCTTGCCTCATCTCTCCTGTAAAGATATAGGTTTGCAACATTGAATATTGAAGATATTCCAACATTGTCTGGCAACTCAATCTCTTAAGCATTGGCTGCGAATTTCCTGAGAATCCTGCATGGTCCTATCTTCTTCATCTTCAACTTGTTATATGTTCCCCTCATAAACCTTTCTTTTCTCAAATGAGCTAAAACTTCATCTCCAACTTCAAATTGAACTTCTCTCCTTTTCTGATCAACTTTGTTCTTATATTTTTGGCTTCTTTCCTGTAGCTGTTCTTTGACTCTATCATGGAGTTTCTACATTTCTGTTGAAAAATCTTCTACTCCAGCACTTCTGAACTCATCTTGATTCAGATCTCTCAACTCTGTAATCCCTCTTGGCTATATACCATACACAATTTCAAATGGACTTTTCCATGTGCTCCTATTCATTGAATTGTTGAATGCAAATTATGCTTGTGCCAGAATCTAATCCCATTGTCAACCTTGCTCAGTGACTAAACTTCTCAACAAGTTTCCCATACTCCTATTTACTACTTCAGTCTGTCCATCTTTCTGAGGGTGATATGATGAACTAAAGGAAAAGTTTTTCCCCAACCTCTTCCATAGAGTCCTTCAAAAGTGTCCTACAAATTTGGTGCCCCCGTCTGAAACTACGCTCCTCGAAAATCCATATAGTCTCACCACTTCTTTGAAAAAAAAATTGGTTGTGTGTGTAGCATCGTTTGTTTTCTGGCATGGTATGAAATGTGCCATTTTTGAAAATATTTCCTCCACAACAAATATGGAATCGATCCCTTTCTGAGTTTTAGGTAATCCCAAAACAAAATCCATATTGATTGCATCCCATGACCTTTCTGGAATTGGTAATGGATGACACAAACCAGTGTTCTATTGTCTTCCTTTTGCATACTAACAAATTCTGCATATGTTTACAAACTTTTTCACCTCTACCCTCATGCTTGGACAATAATACAAATTACATAGATATACAAATGTCTTATCATGACCAAAATGTCCAGCTAAACCTCCAATGTGTTTCTCTTTCAACAGGTTGTCTCTCATTGAGCATTTCGATATGCATAATTGGATTCCCTTGAACGATAATCCATCCTGGATCAAATATTCAGTCCATGGGCTTCTATCTCCCCATAAAGGATTCTTTCATGCCTCATAAGCTTCCTTGAAATATGCATCTGCCTCATAAGCTTCCTTGAAATATGCATCTTCTTTGTACATCTCCTTGAGGTGTTCAAACCCTAAGGTCTCCACTTGGAATTCCTGCACAATTAAACTCCTCCTGCTCAAAGCATCTACAACTTTGTTAGAAGTTCCAACAATATGTTTAATAACAAAAGTAAAATTTTGTATAAATTCTACCCATTTTGCATGTCTCTGATTCAAATTTTCTTGCCTAGTAATAAAATGAAAAGCTTGGTTACAACTGTACAAGAAAAATTATTTAGGAATTAGATAGTGCCTCCACTTCTTCAAAGCTTGAATCACCGCATAAAATTCTTTGTCATACGTGGAATATTTATGCTTGGTGTCATTCAGTTTCTCACTGAACTAAGCAACTGGCCTAGTATCCTGACTCAAGACTACTCCAATAGCTAATCCACTTGCATCACATCTCGCCTAAAATGTTTTTCCAAAATCCTGTAAGACCAGAATCGGCTGTTCTATGATCTACTCCTTCAACACTTTGAAAATATTTTCAACTTCCTATGTCCAACTAAAGGACTTGTGTTTCTTCTTCATAGTATCCAACATGGGTGCACATATACCACTGAAATTTCTGATAAACTTTCTATAAAATCTTGCTAACCCATGAAAAATTCTTACCACAAATATGTTGCTCGGCGATGGACATTCTCTGATAGCTCTCACTTTTTCTGGGTCCATCTTCAATTCAATTGAAGATATTACAAAACCCAAATATATGAGCTCCTTCTTCATAAACAAACTTTTCTTCAGATTTATCAACAATTTCTCTTGCTGTAACTTTTCCATCACTAATGTCATATTTCTTAAGTGTTCTTCCTTTGTCTTACTGAAGATTAGTATGTCATCTAGATACACTATGAAAAAGTTTCCTATGAAGTCTTTCAGTACTTCATTCATCAATCTCATGAATGTGCTCAGTGCATTTGTCAACCCAAATGGCATGACCAACCATTCAAACAATCCTTCATTTATCTTGAATGTTGTTTTCCATTCATCTCCCTCTCTCATTCTTATTTGATGATATCCACTCTTCAAGTATATCTTGGAAAAATAGCTTTCTCCACTCAAACAATCTATCAAATCATCCATCCTCGGTAAAGGAAATATATACCTAATGGTTATCTTGTTGATGGCTCTAGAATCTGTACACATTCTCCATCCTCCATCCTTCTTTGGACTTAACACAATTGGTATTGCGCATGGGCTTAGGCTTTCCCTGACTAAACCTTTATCCAAAAACTCTTGGACTTGATTTTTGACATCCTCATTCTCACTAGGTGTCAACCTATAAGCTTCTTTGTTCGATAAACTAGCTCCTGGAATAAGGTCAATATGATGGATTATACTCCTAATGGGTGGCAATGAGTGAGGTAACTCATCCACTACTATGTCAACAAAGTTTTCTAACAGTTCCTGGATTTCTTCAGGAAAATATTCTACAAAAGTATTTGTAAGGATAACTCTAGGCTTCCTCACTACAACAAACTGCATTTATTTTTTCTTCTTGACTTCATTCAAGAGTTCCTTCCCAGTCATGAGAAGTATACTTGAACTAGTTGGTAACAACATATGCGTCCTACCATTATTTTCTAGAGTATTAGTATTCTTTCTTCCATCATGAATAACTTTTCTATCAAACTGCCATGGTCTCCCCAATAAAATATGACAAACATCCATAGGAATTACATCACATAATATTTCATCCCTATATCTTCCTATTTTAAATTCAACTTGGCATTGTTGACTTACCATCACTTGATGTCCTTTCTACAATCATGATACCTTGTATGGCTTTGGATGTGCAGTTGTCTTCAACTCCAGTTTCTCCACCATCTCCGTGGATACTAAATTGTCAGTGCTCCCACTGTCTATGATCATCTTGAAAACTCTATCTTTCGTCTTGCAAGAAGTTCTGAACAAACTTTTTTGCTTAACTAGTTCCTCTACATCCTTCTTTGGTTTAATAAGAATTTTCCTCATCATGAGGTTCTTTCCTCCTTTTGATGCTTCTGTTTCCACATGCTTCTATGCTTCAACAATGTGTGCTTCACCTCCTTCTTCTTTCTTTCTCTCGGGACACTCCCAATACTTGTGACCTTGATTTTTGCAGGTATAACATTTAACTATGCCTCCTCTGGATCTTCCTCTTACTCTTCCTCTGGAAAAATAACTTCTTCCTCCATGTTGTTCTTCTTTAGAACTTCCACCCTTCTCATGGTGACTATGTTGTTCGTCAACTTCATGCTTCGGCTTCTAGAATTTCTCTCTGCTGGTTCCCTTACCTCTGCTTAAATTTCCTCCTCTACTTCGTCAACTTTGCTTCCTGGCCAATTTCTCTTCATATTTCAATGCTGCTTGATAAGAATCCTTGACTGTACTAACATACATCATGTTGATCTCCACTTGTATTTCATATTTCAGCCCATTAATATACCTGGATGTTTTTTTCATCTTCATTCTCTTTCTATCCAGCCCTGATGTTTAGTCTGTAAAATTCCTCAGTGTACTCCTTCACTGATAAGATTCTCTATTTTAGGTTCTACAATCTTCTGAACAGATTGATTTGATATTCCTTCAGTATAAATTTGGCTTTCATCTTGGCTACCATCCTATCCCAATGCTTAATTTTCTGCTTAACTTTTCTCCTGCGTTCGACTAGCAGTTCATCCCACCATAGCGTTGCATGACCCTTTAGTATTGTCACTGTATGCCTCACCATATTGTCTTCTTCGATATCTTCGTAATTTAAGTATTTTTCCATAACATGTACCCAATATAACAATTCTTCAACTTCTAAATTTCCTTCATACATTGGTACCTCTATCCTTGCTCTGGCTCCTATTTTTGAAACAACCTTTATTAAGCGATATTGTGCAGCATCCTCTACTACATTTTCTTCGAACTCTACTTCTTCTTCCTAAACTTCACTGATATCTCCAGCGCCTGGTGCTCTTCTCTGTGCTATTTCCATGGCATCTAGTCTCATTATGAGTCACCTCATTTCTTCTTCCATTTCTGCATTCGCTCTACGCCTTCTGGGTGGCATGATTCCACTGCATCACCTACAAACATAAATCAAATTCTTGATACCACAAATGATATCAACTTACCTCCTTTCTCCTTTTTCTGTTGTCTAAAAAAAAAATCAATATCGGATCTGATACCACTTGAGGCAACCCCCCTACCTCAGCAGGGTCTGCTGACCTCCCCGTCACTGGATCGTTCCAATTCTATGAGCTTAAGAAGCTCTTCGGTTCCTACTGGAACCTCCACTAAATGATTTCCACAGGTCCTTTGTGAAACAAACCTTTGTGAACAAGAATTGGGTACGAGTTCCCTCCACGTGACCACCTTCTGTGACCACATGCCTCTCAAAAGGAATTTCACAATTTCACGTATCAGGTCTTTGTATGTGAGTCACCCTGACTCTCCCAATATCTGAAATCCCGACAAGGGTCTAGTGCATGCTAGATCGTCCCTTATCCTCCTTCCATATGACTCCTTGTTATGACCTGGGGCTCAAATCTCAAGCACCTCACAATTTCACACTTCGTAGCTTCACGCCTCGCGAAGTTTTCTTTCTTTCCCTCTCGAAACCCGAAAGTCTGAACCTTGAGTTTTGATCGCGTCAAATCAACAGTCCACAATTCCTGTGATCTGACGGTCCTGATCTCCTTTTCGCATTTCGTGAAGTTATAGGACCACTCACCTCCCTTCTCTCGATATCCGAACTTGCAAAATTTTCGGGACTAGATCTACGGTCCATATCCCTTCTTCGACCAACGGTTGTGATTAAATCATGAACTCATATTTTGCAAGTTCTCACAACCCTATCCTTTGACTTTTCCACTCTATGAGTCAACGAAATGTTGATCTCTCGCCACGTCTCCTATCTTGATGGACGGTCAAGATCCTTTCATGAACTCAGACCTCACAAATCTGCTTCTCCTATGCAACTCCAAAGGGTTTAAACCTCGTGCATGTTCCTATGGATCCAACGCTTGTTATTGTAGGCACTCAGATCCGACGAATGTGATATAATATCCTCATGCATGTGTTCCTCCTATCTGTTTCTGATCTGAGGGCTTAGATCCTTCCTTCATGTATCGGAATTTCGCGTTTCGCGACTTTGGAAAACTATCTCCTCCGTTCTCCAGACTCCCGATATGAGACTTTCCGAAACCTCCTTTCCAATGAAAGAAACCAACTATTCGATCCCCCCTTAGATCGATGGCTCACTATCTCTCTTGAGCTTCTGTCTTCTCCTCAACTTAGAATATTTCTTAGAGTTCAAAGGGCTCGGCCTTTGCTTCTCCTGCGAGTCCGAATCCTAGATCTCGTTAACACTTATGGAAAATTCTATCCCTTTTGAGATTTGTCCTTTAAGGATTTCAATTTCCCACGCACACCTTGCGTTTTCAGGATTCGTTAACTCAGTTCGAAGGATTTCTTGAAAATAAATTCTTCTCATCCACCTGGCGTTCCTCTATTCTGGTTCTTAAATGCTTGGTCTCTTCCTGATGTTGTGCACTCCTTGCACTTGGTCTAAGTTTCCTTTTCTCTCCCTATGAACTCCTCTGAGTCAATATGAGACTCAACCGACACACTCCTTGCACTCAGGATGCACACATTGCATACGAGTTTCAAAAGAGAAACAATTGAAACTTATCCAGTTTCGTCACGAACTCATACAATCATACATGAATGGAATAAACTAAATAACACATACAAGGAATATAACATACATTCATTCATTCATCAAATGAACACAATCCAAGGATTTGGGACACTTATGTATGTTTTATTCATTCATGAAAACAAATTACATCTATTACAGTTCTTCACTGCGGTTCTCTGCTACTCTATCATGTTCTATCCTATCTCATGATATCTAATCTATTTTACAATGCAACAACAAGAACTATCTAAGGACTGACTCCACAACCTCTCCCATCCTATCTACAACCTATCCTATCAAACTCATAGCGGTTACATACTTCGTCCTATTACAATAACTAATAGTTATTGCTAGATAAGAGTCAACACTCCATATCTGCAACCCCTTACAGTCATTAAGACTTTACAAACAAGTTACATTTTAAAATGTTGTCTTCAAAAATATCTCAACAACCGATTTAATTCTAAGTTAAATGTTGATTTGAAACTCTTCCATGCTGAAATGTCACATCCCTGCCTCCATGCTTGTGTCTTTGACTTCGAAGGCGATGCTCCTGCATCATTTTTTTTGCTCCACTGGTATTTTCTACAATATTTATGTTTTCTTCTTAATGTAATATATTTGGTACCTAACATGACCTCCTATATTGAAATGGAAATTTTGCAGGATGTAAAATATTCAATGGGATTTTGGAGTAAGGGTGCCCTTAGATGACTATAAAGGTGAAGAATGCTTAAGGAAGTCAGATATAACCTCTGGTGAATAAGCCTGGAAATACTCTAGTCTCTTAAGACTTAGAGTTGACCTTTAACTCTGATGAGAACCCTTACTTGAAGTGTAAGGATCGACAATTGTCAATTCAATGGAGAAAGGATATCTCAATCGTTGGTCGGAGGAAGAAACCATCAAAGTGTTTGTGGTTGAATTTTTAATGGGACTACGACGGGAGGAATTTGAGTAATCATGAACCATTTATCTATCGAAAGGTACTCCAAGGATATCTGGGTCGTAGATTCCCAATGCTTCACCAACTTACCTATCGAAAGGTGACAGTTGGAGACATGTGAAAGGAAGGATAGGAAGGACCTCTAACGAGAGAGTCCGATGGAAATAATGTCTGAGGAAATGAAGAACGTTGATTTTTCGGAAGGAATATTGATGGATATGTAGTCATTGGATCTGGAAGGATCCACTCCAATGAAGAATACTCAGAATAAGAGAGACATTGGTTAACTACCATGTCGCTGTAGGACCTCGAGAAAATCCTAACCACTAGATGGGGTGTATCGAGGGTCTTTTGATCCATTGGATTAGTATTATCAGAGTGCATAAATTGGAGTGATTCATGATCAATCAGAGTGATTGTATTCTGATGGAAAAATAATCCTGAGTGGTTGTGAACCGTCGATTCACAGGATAGAGTCTAGTGAAACCTTAGTCATAGATCTATCAAGGACCCCACCTGTTCATGTGATGAGTAGGAATTGTGAAAGGTAGTAAC
Organism: Picea engelmannii; assembly: GCA_009831015.1. NCBI lineage: Eukaryota > Viridiplantae > Streptophyta > Pinopsida > Pinales > Pinaceae > Picea > Picea engelmannii. The sequence continues at coordinate 20,858 of WSFP011397528.1, forward strand.
CATTGAGTATATTAAGGTACCAATGTGATCAAGATTGTTGATTTATGTTCCCAAGAACTGTTGGATATACCAGAACAACCATAGGAGGTGTTCCATTAGGATGGGAAAATGAGTTGTGTAACTATTTAGTCTTAGGAGCAGAGAGTCTGAGTCACTACTGACCGTTGATATGGTTGTGAGTAGTGAACTACAACCGTTGGATTGGGGAGGCTCAGGTCTCCAACTCTTGTAGTGAACCCCTGGGGATGTATTTTCGGAAGTTGGCGTGCTAAATGAGTAAGAATTAACATAGTGGATTTTTTGATAAGAGATGTTCTCATGGAAATCACGATGACAAGGAAGTGGATGGATTCAACTCAAGTCCTTAGTTTAAATGAAAGGAAACTTTTACATCCCCCTAGCCTAAGGAAGTTTATGGGGTTGGGTGTGTTACATATTCTCCTCTGAAACTTTTGGATTTCGTTCCTTAATATTTTGATGATGTGGGTGGGGCTTCGTTTTCCTTGGCCTATCAATTGAGGGTGGGGGGAAGTATTTATATAAACAATTATCTCCCTTTTTGAATCCAAATGATCCAAATTCCTTTAATATCTTGGATGATATCTTGGAGCCTTATCGTCCCTTATCAAATTTGTATAGATATGAGGATTCCTAAACCTCTCAAGTGAGAAATTGTAGGAGGCTAGCCCCTATAATTTGAGACCAGGGGGTGTCCCTATGGTTTCTAAGTACGTACCTTCAAGAGGTTTGCGTTTATACATTTTGAAGGATATGGGGGTTTCGTTAGTAGGTAGAAATTATGGCTTGAGACTTTTCTAGGAATGCACGATGAAAGAAATTAACCAAGGAAGAAAAAAATTGGTTATCGAAGCCCTTATATCAAGCCATGCCCCTTATGTAGTTCCACAATGAAGGTCCTTTCCTTAAACATGTAGGGGATAGGGGGCCTAGCCGAAAAATTGTCCCTAAAGAGGTTAATCGATATGGATCAACTTGATGTTTTTTGGCTTCAAGAGACAATGGGGTCAGGGGATCCTTTAGTGTTGGGGTTGAAAACAATTCTGGGAGGGTGGGACTTCTTATCAGATGATTCTGTTGGTTTTTCTGGATGGGTCACTGGTTGGAACCACAATGTGTCCCTCATCAACTCATTTTCATTTCTTCTGGTCTATGTACAAAATTATTCATTAGAAGAGTGGGATTCTCGATCACCCTTATCAACATATACAAGCCTTATGAAAATAAGCAAAGTTATTGGGATTGTTTGCTTCAATATTAGGTCTATAAATTAGGGAATTTAGTATTGTGGGGGGGTGGGGGGGACTTAAATTTTACATTGCATAGATCTGAAATATGGGGAGAGAGTGCCATACTAGATAACTTGGGTGATTTCTTTCTTAATAGATTGGAAGTGGCCCATCTGGTTGATGTAAATCCTATGGAGGCTAAACCCACCTAGTCAAACAACATAACAGGTGTTAGTGGGATTTCAAAGAGATTGGAAATGTTTCTTATTTATGGGGATCTCCTCCTACAAGTTTATAAGGTTCATTCGTGGGTTTGCAGTAATAGGTTCTTGTATCACCTTCTAGTTTTTATTGAAATTGACCTTCTAGTGAAAAAACTCGGGTCTCCCTTTAATTGCAATCTTGGGTGGTTTTTGGAGGATGACTTCAAGGCACCGATAAAATAAAATTAGTGGTTTTTTGGTTCTTCTCTTGGATCATCTGCTTGCGACTAGTTTGCAAATTCCTTAAAGAGAGTGAAGGATAAGGTCGTGGTGTGGGCCTCACTTAGGTTTCAGAACATATATTCACAACTAAAAGAAACAGAATATAGATTTGCCAATTTTTTCCATGATTTAGGGGGAGGTATACTGAGTGAGGAAGATTTGCATAAGGTTAAATAACTAGATGCTAAAAAATTCAATCTCTTGTTAGACAATGAATGTGATTGGATATTGAAGAGCTAGGAAATGTGGTTAGCACTAGGTGACAATAATGCCAAATATTTTCATAATTTTTCCACTCATATAAAGATCCAAAATACTATCTGGGATTTATGACTCGGGATTAAACTAGGGTAAGGGATTTTTCAAGGTTTGGCTGTTATTGCTATTACTCATTTTGAATTCCAATTTAAACAACATGCCAATGAAAGAATCAAAGAACTTCTGAAGGTAGCCTCCTTATTTCCTAACATGGTGAATGATGATTTGTGTAAGAAACTTTACAAGCTAATGTCAAAAGATGAGATTATTTTTTGTTCTTGGTTCTATTAGGAAGGACAAGAGTCCTGGACCGTATGGCTAGACGATGGAATTTTATATCGATTTCTTTGATTTCTTGGGAAAAGATCTTCTTGGAGTAGTTGGTGAATGAGAGCTAGGATAATCAACTTCCAGGAACCTTTCTCATCAATATTACTTCATCTGAATGCGCCATTCTTAGCTCTCATTCAGAAAGTTGATTATCCTACCTCCTTTGATGAATTCCATCCTATCTCTCTATGTAATAGCTTGTATAAAATAATATCAAAATTTATTGCTATAAGGTTGAAGCTGATTCTTTCGAATTATGTGTCATGTGATTAATTTGGCTTTGTGAAGGGAAGACAAATCCATGAGGCTATAGGGTCAAATCAAGAGGGGATTCATTCTATAAAGGTTGATCATATTCATGTAACAATCATTAAGATTAATTTGTCCAAGGTGTATGATAAAATGTATTATCTCCATCTACACTTGTTATTAATCCGTCTTGGTTTTTCCTTACCTCTAGTTTGGTGGATAATAGGGTGTGTCTCTTCATATAATTTTGTAGTGCTTATAAATGGATCAACAACTTCATTGTTTAAAGCCTTCGGGGGTTTAAGACAAGGTTATCCCCTATCTCCTTATATCTTCCTCCTTGTAGCTAAGGGTTTGAGTTGAGTAATCATAGATTCCATATGAAGGAGGTTTGTAACCAGTACTAAATTAGGAAGGTACCTAGCCCTAACACATTTAATTTTCATGGATGATGTGTTGTGCTTCTGTTTTTATATCAGTATGGATGGTTCTAATCTCAGGGGTACCCTACAACTCTTTAATGATGCTACTAAAATGGAGGTGAATGTAATGAATTTGGATCTGTACACAACTAATCCGACTGGTGATCTCTTGTCTTATTTTTTCCATTCCAACATCATAGTATTGATAAAGGGTTCAAATAATTAGGGTTTACTCTAAAACATAATGGATATGTCAAATATGATTGGTTATGTCTACTTGGGAAAGTGGAAAAATAAATCTCCCTTTGGTGTAATAAATGGCTCTCATAAGGTGGTAGAATAATCCTTGTTAAATCAATTTTAGAAGTGATTTCTGTCTACTGGCATACTTTGGCATCCATTCCAAAAGGGTTCCTAGATAAGATTAGAAAGTGTTTCTTCAACTTCTTGTGGTAGGGAATCTCAAAGTATAAGGGTTCCCATTTGGTAAGCTCGAAGAAATTGGCTTAACACAAGGAATTGGGAATCTAGGGTTTAAAGGACATTAATCTCTTTGGGCGAGCCCTAGCTGCAAAATATTTGTGGAATTTCATCTTAAAGGATATTATCTACAAACATATTATTGTATAGAAGTATATAACACTATATTCATTGTTTGATTGGATAGGAAGGGAGAAAAAAACATCCAAAATTTTTCAAACCAATGGAAAGCCTTGTCTTTGTCCTTTCTTATTTTGGGAGACTTCCTGTCTTGGAAGGTAGGGAATGGTTTAGAATTTTGAGCGAGAATGGATGAAATTGTGGGCTATAATTGGAACATTTTCTTACCATAAGAAATTGTGCTGCATCTCCATGATCTCATGAAAGTTACTTTAAATAAGGTAGCTAAGACACAAGAACTCACTCTCTAGAGACATGGGCGGCTCTCAACAAAATATATTGTTTTGGAAGATGTAAATGTTCCTTTCTAGAATTATTTTTTAGAAGAGTTAAATAAGTCACATATATGGTTGTTTGATAAAAAATATTCCCTAGTTTATGTGTATAATGAGGTAGGGGGAAACTAATCAAAAAATCTTGGATACAAGGTGGAGGTCGGCCAGGTAGGGGTGGAGACCAAGTGTTGGTGGAGAAATATCTGGAGGATTGTAGCCCAAAATAAAAAAAAATATACTTGTGTGGCTTTCCCTCAATGGTAAGGTTTTAACTTGAATTCAATTGCTTAAAAGAGGGAAGGAAAGTATATGTATTTTCCTTTTGTGATGAGCTAGCAATGAAACAAATGAACATCTCTTCCTTCAATGCCATTATTCAACTCAGGTTTGGGTAGAGTTGGAGAAGCTCATGAAGGTTTACTATTTATGGTAGGGAAACTCCTTAGAGATCAACTTGCATAAATGGTATCAAGAGAGGGGATTGAATAAGTGGAGGGAACTTCTCTTCCTATCAATCTAGTGCATTTGGATTGTAAGGAACAACATCACTTTCAAAGTTAATTTTTTCCCTCCCTTTCAAACTTCAGTTCATATTTGGTCAATCTTGTGATACTTCACCTCAGAAGATCACATGATAGCACCAAGGGTTCCAAAATAAATTATGTTAGATCAGACAAGGGCCTAGGATTATTTTGATGGGGTATGCAAGGGAATGGATTCTATGGTGGGATTGGGTTTCTCCCTATACCTCACAGATTCACATGTGTTCCAGTTCAAAGAAAAATATGGAAGGGAAACCAATAATTTGGGTGAGCTTAACTATCTCTATTTTCTCCTAAAGTTTTCCTTGAAAATGCATATATCTACCTTACAAGTAATGGGAGATTATTTGTTAACAATTAAGTGGATGAAAGGCCACTCCTAGGTTGTTAACAATTCACTTCAATTTTTGTCTTGTTCACTAAAAATACTGGCTCTTCTTTCTCATCATATTGATTTTGAACACATCTAGAGAGAGAATAATATTGAATCTAGTGGCCTTTGCAAAGTAGGCCTATCACTGGAAGGAAATACTTTTATGCTAGAGGAACCTGATAATGATTTGTTGTTGATTAGAGGGAAAGATGTCTTAGATAATTTCTAACACAATAATTATGGATGATTGTAATATCTTTATCCTTTTTAAGTATGGGATTTCATGGAGTTTATTAAATTGTTGCTCGCTTATACTTTTTTTTTCCCAGTTTATTGGTTAGATTTCAATTTCCCAAAGAAAATTTTTCTCCCTCAATTTGAACATTGTTATAATATCTTAGTTTTTTTGGGTAGTGTTGTAAGCATGTGAAGAATGTATTTTTCTTTCACCTTGAATAAAAAATAATATTTTTTTCTTAGAAAAAAAACATACATATGGTTACTCAACTCTCCACTTGTAATAACTTTGTACACATGGCCATTTCATGTTCTTCATTAACATTATCAATTCTCCATAGTAGAAATAGGTGCTTGTTGCACTCATCCCATGAGAAAAATCTGTGTCCTATGATAATAATACTCACCATTGTCAGATAGATACCTGAAGCATGGTCAATTCAACCAGATGATATTTTTTCCAAGTTCGCGATTAGGTGAGAATTCTTTAAATATATACTCAAATTTCACCATTATCTATGTTTTCTTCCCCCTACTCTTGGACAGGGAAGTGTTTCCTTCTGCTTGACGTGCGAAGAATTTGAAAACAAAAGTATTCCAACAGAGGATGAACAAGTTTAGTAACCACTCACACAACCAGATCAAAGATCAACACACCAACTTTTTACGTGGTAAAACCCTTGTGGGGAAACATCCATGACCCCAACCAACATGACCACTTGGAGAAATTTACTAATGCAAAAGAAAATATTACAAAGATATTTACAAGAGAGTTTCTCAAATCAATAATCGACAAATGATGCTCCATGCTCTTTAAATAGATATAATGGACCAATCAGGTGTTAATCCACTGATCAATGAAGCTGTTAAGATCAAGGAGAATATGAGCTATCATATCGGTCTATGTCGAGAACATATCGTGACCATCGTATTACCTAACTACAAATACATACTAATGCATACTAAACAAACACACTAAGTACCACACTTTTACCTAACAACACATTAGACCAAGTTGTTCTTAACTAACTCCTAAGTGTATAAATATCCTAACATCCCCCATTAAGAACAACTTGGGATAGGAATGAAGGATTTACAAAGGAGACACAATAGGAGAA
>ML857335.1:19422-35008 GCA_009831015.1 Picea engelmannii
ACCCACGCAGGGGTGCGGAAATTTTGTTTACAAAATTTTGATGCTGGAACATCAGACACCAAGTAGAACCAAGATGATATTCGACATAGATGAATGCTTCACGGTACGTGAGTTGACCCCTGTGCTGCATAGGCGGTCAACACCCCCCTTTGGACAAGGTCCCACAAAGCACTCAGCCCATCATGAGTTGTGCCCTCTCCTCCTAGGCCCACAATCCACTCAAGGATGAATTATTTGTTGATTTTCCTAATTCTGATTTAGCCTGAGATAATAAGGATGATCTGGGTTGATTAAGGTGTCCATCAGCTAGCCTAGGACACGTAGGCATAGCTGAGACACCAACCGAACTTAAAAAATAACACTCCCTCTTAGGGAGGGAGGTGTCTCCACTTGGATCAATCTCTGACCCCATCAAATATGTTGTTGTTGTAGCTGCTCCCTTTGAACTGGAAGACATCGATGCTACCTCCATTGTACTCTAATCTAATGTCTTACTCGGTGTTGATATTGTGGTAGCTGCGGGAGGCATTTACCTCCACGTGTAACCCTGGCGAGAATAGAATATTCCGGGAAGCAAGAAGTAACCCTAAAGCATTGAACATAACCCTAGAAGACAAGTCGGCTTAAGGAAATAATTAATATTAAGTATTTCGTCTCCAGAATGAGAAGTTGGCCCAGACAGCTCAGGAAACAGTATCAATACAAGTAGCCAAACCTCATTTTGTACACACAGCTTAGAATTTCAGCTAGGAAGAAGTGTGCACCACAGAAACAGGCTAGTGCGCAAGTCTGGGGAGCAGCTGCCGCAATCTGGTTTCTTGGTTTAGGCTCGGAATTTATGTTGGTTATGGTTGGACTTTCTGATCAGTCTTGGTTATCTTGATGCATTAACTGTGGTTGGCTATTGGTTTGCTTCTGGAATCATTCTCTATCAAGATTAAGGTGCTCGGGGGAGGCTTCGGCCTATGGTTGGGTGACAATATTGTTATATTGTCTATGGTTAAACGAGCACATCCATTACTTTCTAACATGTTATGGGCCCACACTATCTTCGGATAGTCTAACCATTGGAAGATAGAATGGGAGGATTTGCTCAGTTACAATTGCAGTTGCAGCCAGTTTTTGCTGCAGCAACGAAACCCTAACCCTCTTGTTGATGCACCTTAAGTGAAGAGATTGACCTAATTTTTGGATAGCCTAGTGCGCCCTAGCCTAGCGCACCTCTTGGTATTCTCAGCAAGCCAAGATGTCAAGTTTGAGTTTTTGGTCAAAATCAAGGATTGACCAAGTCAAAGCAATTATGACTTACTCTATGAAGTCAGAAAACAAGTTAGAAGGGGCTTCTAACTTCAAAGCATGGAAGACAAGGATTGATCTCATCCTTGTCAAGAATAAAGTGTTGGATATCGTGAACGGAAAGATTGTGGAACCAGAGTTTGAAGAAGGAAAAGAGAAGGAACATCAGAACGTTGCAGTGATGGAGAAGTTCAAAGACTGTGACATTAATGCCATGAGTATCATAGTGGACTCTATAAAAGACCACTTGATACCCTACATCTCCCATCTTGGCTCATCTAAGATGTATGATGCCCTAACAAACCTCTTCTCAGTCAGGAACATTGGACAAGTAATGAGTCTGAAGAATGAGCTCCGTGACATGAAAATGAATGATGATGACAGCATAACATCATACTTTGTGAGAATATCTCAGTTAAGAGATCAACTACAAGCTATTGAAGAGATCATTTTAGAGAAGGAACTGGTAAATATAGTACTCAATGGTCTTCCCAAGACATGGGATGCATTTGCCGCAAGCATGAACACAAGGAAGGAGTATCCCACATTTGAAGAAATTTGGACTTGTTGTGCACAAGAAAAATCAAGAATTAGTGCAAAAGAGAAACCCCAAAAGAAATACGATGATCAAGCCTTCACATCAAGGTTCAAGAACTTCAGGAATAAAAAGAAGTTTGGCTCAAGGAAGAAATCAAATCAAGAGAAAGATATGTCAAAAATGCAATGCTTCAACTGTCGAAAATATGGTCACTACAAGAATCATTGTCCCGAGTTAAAGAAAAGGAAGGAAACACACGAAGCATCGGTTGCCAAAGAAAGGGAACCCTCAAAGAAGGCCAAGCAGGATAAAACAGACTTCTTCTTCTAAGACAAGGCAACAATATTCTTCATAAATCTTGTACATACCATGTTTACATAGTTTTCTAAACATATCTTACATATCTATTTCTTAGAAGATAAGATGTTCAAAGAGAAACAATACCTATGGAAGAACAATAAGATAAGGATTGTTATCACAGTGACTACAAGTCAAGCAATACACATGAAAAGATGAAGTACATCGACAACCCTTGGTAACAATTCATGTGGAAGCTATTAACATAAGTAACAGCTGCAAGATAAGCCAAAGTCAGAATCAAACTTGAAGAATCCTGGAAGAAGTAAAAATAGAAAGAAGTCAGCAATCAAGAGGAAATTGGAAAAAGACTTGTGACACTTTACAGAAGGCAATAAGGATGCAGACGGAAGCGTGGAGTCTCTTAGATGTAGGGAGTCGATTATATAATTCCAAAAGAAGAGCATGCATTCATGCATCAAGCAAGGATTAGGAGGGAGCTAATCCTAAATAATATGATCCATTGAGGATTATGAAATATATATCCATGTTCCCTTCAATGGTAGCAGCCATGAAAAGCAGCACGTGTTTAGTTGACATTAGAAGAAGTTTTTCTTCGAAAAGAAGCCTTAAAGTATCCCTGGTTGTCCATTCACATCCATGATCCTATGATGAAAGGAAGAAGTTGGAATCTTCAAGGCATAGATTCTATGGAAAACTCCATGGACCCAAGAGCTAAAGAGAAACATGAAGAAGAACATGAAGATTCCAAGTAAGAAAGAAAAAGCCAGAACAACCAGTCATCAGATCAAGAATCACAAGACTACCAGCTTTGTCTGAACTCACTAGAAACAATCAAGCATAAGAAATGGAAGTTGTGACGAAGAACAGTGTACGAAAGACTTGCGAGATCTAGGACTAAAGGTTCTCCTAGATGGAGGGAGAAGACTACGATGATAGCTTGTTCCAGTAACTAGACATACCTCTACCTGAGCCATTATATCTTCTGCAATATCCATGGGTTGGAGTTTACATCAGATGAACACTATTCTCCTCAACAGAGTAATTGAACAAAGAAGAGTATGTAGAGCAACCTCAAGTTTTTGAGGTATATCAGAAAGAGACCCTTGTATGCAAATGGAAGAAGATCTTGTATGGATTCAAACAACTTGGTGCAGAGCCTCCAATGCACAACAGAATCGTGGTGAAAACTTTCTATATTGTATCAGAATGGTTACTCAGTAGTCCAGGATGATGGATTGCTAATCCATGACAAACTCTCATGATGACAGAAGAAGTGCCACTTGGATATGTTCCAGTTTCAATCTTGCCACGATGTCATGAGCTAGCAGGAAACAAAAGAGTTGAATCCAACCATGACAATACTGTAATGATCAGAACCATATGAAGCCTTCAGAGAAAAACCAGTGTTCCAGACAGACCGAAGTACTTTGGGATCGAGCATTACATTCTCCGTGATGAAGTCTAGAAAAGAGAAGTGGTTCTCCAATATATATATCTCCACAGATGAGCAGATAAGCAAACATTTTGGTAAAGCCTATGTCCAAGATGAAAGAGTTTGTGTACTCAAGCTGGAGCTCGTGGAGACGACTTCCTTATTGAAAAAGGAAGAGATGACTCCCAGGTTGGGAGGGAGCACTGATGTGTTATTGACTTATGGACAGTCATTTTTCAGTTCGAAAAATGGTCCAGGATGAGCAATTCCTTTCCAGTTCAGAAAGTGGTTTGAGATTTCTGACAGACAGGCATTTTCAACTCGGAAGAAGTGTGCACTGTAGAAACAAGGCTAGTGCGCAAGTCTGGGGAGCAGCTGCCGCAATCTGGTTTCTTTGTTTAGGCTCAGAATTTCTGTTGGTTATGGTTGGACTTTCTGATCAATCTTGGTTATCTTTATGCATTAGCCGTGGTTGGCTATTGGTTTGCTTCCGGAATCATTCTCTGTCAAGGTTAAGGTGCTTGGGGGTGGCTTCGGCCTATGGTTGGATGACAATATTGTTATATTATCTATGGTTAAACGAGCACATCCATTACTTTCTAACACTCGACTCCTCCATCAATGTCAAGTCATACCAGTTGACTGTCTTGGATGAAGCCACTCGTCCACTAGACTCAGCCACTGACACTGATCGTTGATCCAAGATCCCCTTGGACCCAACTACAAGTTGTCCCAACACCCTGTACATCATGTCTTTCTCGATGCCAAGCCTCACTGTTGCATCCAAGTGTTGATATTATGGTAATTGCGGGAGGTATTAACCTCCATGTGTAAGCTTTGACTAGAATAGAATATTCTGAAAGCCAAAGAAATCCTAGACGGATGTGTAAAAACCCTAGAAGACAAGTCGACTCAATAAAATAATTAATATTAACGTATTAGCTTCTAGAAGGACAAGTCGGCCCAGACAGGCGACAAGAACCACTATAAATAGAAGGCGCTTGAGCTCATTTGTACACACACACTTCACTCACTCTCTCAAGTATAGCTCAAGTCTAGAGTTGCAGCTGCAAGAAAGGAAGGGGCATCTTTTGGGGTAATTCTTGGTCTCTCTCTCTAGCGCTATCTAGCCTAAGATATGTGCCCTACCTTCTAATATCTCTTGGTGGTATTATGATATTCTTGGTGGTATCCTAAGAAGTGCAATTGCAACTGTTGATGTTGAGTATTGTTCTTGTTCTGTGGTTGTGGAGACTCTCTCTTGTGCGCTACCCTTAGAGGAGGTGCGCTCTTCTTGTTGTGTTGTTGCTGCAATTGGATGGTGTTTTTCTAGTTCCATCTCGTGCTACTACTGAAACTAGGGTTTATCTGTTGGTTCTAGTGTGGCTTTCTAGAATCATTCTATCTAGTAAAGGTTAAGGTGCTCGAGGGTGGTTGCATGACTATGGTTGGGTGACAAGCCTAAGATATGTGCCCTACCTTCTAATATCTCTTRGTGGTATTCTGATATTCTTGGTGGTATCCTAAGAAGTGCAACTGCAACTGTTGATGTTGAGTATTGTTCTTGTTCTGTGGTTGTGGAGACTCTCTCTTGTGCGCTACCCTTAGAGGAGGTGTGCTCTTCTTGTTGTGTTGTCGCTGCAATTGGATGGTGTTTTTCTAGTTCCATCTCGTGCTACTACTGCAACTAGGGTTTATCTGTTGGTTCTAGTGTGGCTTTCTAGAATCATTCTATCTAGTAAAGGTTAAGGTGCTCGAGGGTGGTTGCATGACTATGGTTGGGTGACAAGCCTAAGATATGTGCCCTACCTTCTAATATCTCTTAGTGGTATTCTGATATTCTTGGTGGTATCCTAAGAAGTGCAACTGCAACTGTTGATGTTGAGTATTGTTCTTGTTCTGTGGTTGTGGAGACTCTCTCTTGTGCGCTACCCTTAGAGGAGGTGCGCTCTTCTTGTTGTGTTGTTGCTGCAATTGGATGGTGTTTTTCTAGTTCCATCTCGTGCTACTACTGCAACTAGGGTTTATCTGTTGGTTCTAGTGTGGCTTTCTAGAATCATTCTATCTAGTAAAGGTTAAGGTGCTCGAGGGTGGTTGCATGACTATGGTTGGGTGACAACAGTGATATTGTTTATGGTAAAACGAGCACATCGAATATTTTAACAGATTATGGGGCCACACTACCTTCAGAACAGTCTAGCCATTGGAAGGAAGACCAACAGTTTTTTGTCAAACTCGTTATAGCACTAGTTGCAGTTGCAACTAGGGTTTCTCAGCTTGTCGCAGTAACAAACCCTAACTTAAATTCTTGGGCACTTTTAGTGAAGTTTTGGACCTAATTTTTGGGAATTCTAGTGCGCCCTAGCCTAGCGCACCCTCTGGTGCCCTCAACCAGCAAAAACGTCAAGTTTGAGTTCTTGGTCAAAGTCAAAGTCAAAGGTTGACTAGTCAAAGTCAAAGGTTGTATTTTGGTCAAAATTGATTTTGTAATTTGTTGAAATTTCAAGGTTTCTAGCTTGTTCTAATCATTGAACCTTGTTGATTCAGTTTCTAACCTCTTCTTGTCAAGATGATGTCTAGATTCAGATTAGAAGACAAGTTGAACTATGCTACAAATTTCAAAGGTATGCACTTGCATATGCTTTTCAAGTTATATCATCCAGCAAAGCATGAGTGTGTTTGCAGGGGATGTACCAGAGACCTTGTCCAAGTAGTGATCTTGGATTCAGTACATTCAAAGGAACAAGAGCACCCTTTCTAGCATTTGAGGCTCCAAGTTTCAAGTTTGATTGATCAAATTGTTAAGTTTTAATTTGCACATATCAAGTTTGATAGTTGCTACAGTACAAGTAAACACTATAGTTGTGACAACAATCTTTGAAAGGTTCTATTACTGCTAGGTATAATTGGTTGCATGCAAGTACTATTGATATAGATGCTTATTGCACTTAATTACAAAATGAACTAACATCTCCCCTAGGAGATATTTCTTGTTTTGCTCTCGGGCAAGTCACCTTGGTAATTCTATGATGAATACCATCCTTGTTACCATAGATATGCCTTTGAGGATTCATTGTATCCTACAAATGTACCCTTTCTTCCTAAAGGTTCTAGTTTGGATCTCTTCTCTTTGGATACATGAAGGTACACTAGGCATCCAAATATTCTGAAGTGTCCGATCTCCGGCTTCACTTTGGTGAATGCTTCTTTTGGAGTAATGTTCTTCAGGATTTGATGAGGACTACGGTTTTGAACATGTATTGTTGTCATACAAGCTTCTGCCCATAGAATCATAGGTAGACTCTGATCATGTATCATTGCTTTAGTTGCCTCAATGATAGTTCTGTTTTTCCTTTCAGCAACCCCATTTTGTTGAGGGTTGTAAGGAACTGTGAACTCCCTCTTGATTCCTACTTCAATACAAAAACTGTTGAATTCTTTTGAGGTGTATTCTCCTCCATTGTCTAATCTCAATATTTTGATTTTTCTTCCGGTCGGGTTTTCAACCTGAGCTTTGAATTCTTGAAACTTGGTAAGGACTCCGTCCTTGTTTTTCAAAAAGTAAATCCAAGTTTTCCTGGAGAGATCATCTATGAAGAGTACATAGTATAAGTACCCATTTAAGGATGCAACAATCATCGACCCACATACATCTGAATGTATTAAGTCCAAGATTTCTTTGGATCTGTTGTCACTGCTAGGAAAGGATCCTTTAGCATTTTTGCCAAGAGCACAACCTTTGCAAACACCTTTATGTTGAATCTGTATCTCTAGTAGACTTGTTACCATTTTCCCTAGAGCTGGAAGAGCTCTATAATGAATGTGAGCAAGTGTTCTATGCCATAACTCACTCAAGTTGATAGTGTCATGTAGTAGAGCTTGAACAGGTTTGATGGTCAACTTGTACAAGTTGTTTTCTCGGATACCAATTACTTTGGAAGAGCTTATATGAGAGTCTTTGTGCCATGCAAGAACTCTTCCTTCTGAGAAAGTGATTATGTAACCTTTGTCTTCCAAGGCCGAAATAGAGACAAGGTTTCTCTTCATTCCGGGTACATATAGTACTTCTTCTAGTTTAAGTTGCATATCTGAATCTAGTTGGAAAGTAGAAGTTCCAACTCCTCTCACGTTATATCTGGCATCATCTCCAAGAACAACATGTAGATGTGTCTCTTTCTCAACAAAATGTGTTAGATGATTTCTAAGACCGGTCATGTGCCTGGAGGCACCACTGTCAATTAGCCAAGTTTTGTCATTGATAGGAACCATACCTGAGAGTGTTGAGAAGTTGATGTCTTCATTTCTATGGAGTCTTGTCTCCCTAAAACTGAGCTTGCTTCCCATCATAATTTTGCTCATCTTCACAAACCCTTGTCAACTAGGCTAGAAAACCTAACGGCTAGGCTAGGCTAGCACTTTAGGTTTTGTTGGGCTTATGACTGCCAACAATAAGCCTTGATAAATATGATAGCCCTGGTAAGCTGAGGAGCTTCTTCAAGAAGTATGCAGAAATACGATTCAGAATTTTCTGCAAAATTTTGGCGAAACCCTAGAAACCCTTATAGCCAAAAAATTCGAAATGCCTGAAAATGTGATCTGAGACTTGTTGGAGGTGCACTGAAGGAGGTCGTACCCTTCTATGTCATTTTTAGCCCCAGCGTCCAAGTTTTGAGTGGTGAAAACTCTCAGAAGAGGAGGTCGTACAGAATTTCAGGAAACCCTAAGAGGGTAGTACAGTTTCTACAAATGAGTGGGAGAAAGGCTGTAAAATGCTTGTGCAATGGGATCTTCAAGACCTACCCTCTGATACCATGTTGATTTTTCAATAGGCTAGGTTAAGCATGAAGTTCATTTCATTTTAACATTTAACTTAACCATAGACAATAATGTTGCAGCAACCAAGATCACAAGAAGAAACACCATGCACAAGAACACAAGAAGTATCCTGGGAAACCCTTCTCAACAAGGGAAGAAAACCCATCCAAATCCTTTGCTATATTCTTCAAGAGAAAGACCTTCAGCACCAAGAAAGACCTAGCACACAAGAGGGTGCTCAAACCCTAGAAGACTAGCGCCCAAGAGAGGTGCGCACTTTTCCCAAGTAAATGTACTTGCTGAAATTTCCAAACTCACATGAAGGATATGATTCCACAATGGGGAATCTTCCTTTACTTATATTAGACTTGTCTTATCAACTGAAGTGTCTATTGGCTCAATAGGGCCGAGCTCTCTAAGTCACAATATAATTATTATTATTATTATTATAATTAATATTATCCATATTAATTATCTTTTACATTTATTATTAATCACATTAAGGTAGGGCCGACCTGTACCCTTTACATAACAATTAGGGTTACAGGCAGGTCTGACTCTTGAACAATATATAGCAAAGGATCGGATACACCCACTAGTGCTCATCCACTAGGGGCACATCCATAGGGATGCCATATCTCTTGTTCATTGCATTACACAGAAGAACTAGATCTTCACACGTTCACCTGTGCTCATCCACAGGCACATCCACTCTACAGATCTTCTTCCCCACTGCCTCACACAGGAGAATCATCTGGAGTCTTCTCGTCAATTTTGTTGCTCAGAGGAGGCTAATACATCATCTTCATTTATGTTCACATGACGATGCACCCAGCACTTTGGGATTTCACACGTTCACCTTGTGCTTAGCCACAGGCACGTCTAACTCAACAGATCGCCTTTCCCACTGGATAATCATCTGGAGTTCTTCTCAACTCTCTGAATGGAGGAGGCCATCTCTACGTTCCTAGCTCTGTCTCAGGCAGGAACCATGTACCCTTCTTAGGGGCTTTCTCTCAGGTTTGTAAGCTGAGAGAAGGATTCACATAGCTGCAATGATCCACATCTCACAGGTTTGTAAGTTGAGAGAAAGATTCACATAGCTGCAATGATCCACATCTCACAGGTTTGTAAGTTGGAGAATGCCTCACATAGCTGCAATCATCAACAGGATGGTCACCATATGTTCCCTATATATGGAACACTCATCATTGTAATAATATATCGATTATATCTTATATGAAGAAAAACAACATGGTATCAGAGAAGGACTGGGCTTGACTCCCTCATAGGAGGGCCCAAGTAAATGAAAAAGAAATGGAAGCCTAACTTAGCTTAGGTGCTACTGGAGCTATAAAGGAACCATTAATGAGAGTTATCTTGAACTGGCGAACATCTCTGTCATTGAATGTAAAATCCTTCGAATGCATAAAATTGGCCTGCATTAAAGTAAAGCCCTCTTACGTCTCATTGCCGAGAATCTCCAATTAAAGCCGGAATTCTTGAACGAAATGTTTGGAGAAAACATACAAACAGTGCCCATGAACTACTATCCGCCATGTTGGAGGCCAGACCTCGTTCTAGGTTTAAGCATACATTCAGACGGGACAGTTCTTACAGTTTTGCTCCCGCAAATTCTAAACAACAGGGAATGGCACCCATACTTGTTTCGTTGCTTATGTTCATGGATATCACCACACATTCTATTTGGGTTGTTTTGACAGTGGCGATTATCTTTGAATTCATTGTCGGTGCAACTCTAAGAAAGGGTTTCAATCGAGGTTTGGGAACACTTTCTGTAGGTGCTTTAGCTCTTGTTGTTGCAACGTTGGTTTCCTATAGTGGCCTGACATTAGAGCTTGTTCACTTGCCACTTTTGAGAAGCTGTATCCAAAGCTGAAATCTTATGAATATTGTTTCACGGTATTCGTTTTGACATTTGTTATATCCTGGACTCTGGTTCTAGAACCAGAGAATTTAGTCACACAGCAGTCACCAGATTTCTCCTTATTGTCGTGGGCGTTGCCGTAAGTTTGGGTGTATTTAAATGTGTGCAATAAGAACCAGCTTTACACATCACTTCTATCTTTACTCCTCCCAAAGAGGAAATCTGTATGCAGTTGCATTGTACATAAAAAGTGATATATCGTAAGAGCTCCAACTACGGATGGTAGTAGGTACGCTACCATGCATGTTTCCTTTATTTTTGTTTATACGCCTGCAGATGGCAGACGGATGCTAGACACGCCTTGCGATTGGTGGGATGAAGTCGTGACTATAGATGTGACCTTTATACATTTATTTTGGGTGACTTGGGCATACAATCAGAATGTGCGGATCAAAGGAGCGAGTTTTTGGCATTAGCCCTATAGCTCTACATTCTTGTTTGAGTTGTGTAAGCAGTGAATCGACCTTCTCAAGCGTGCAAGTTTGGTCTGCAATGACCGTAGAAGCCATGTGAGTTCATGGCTGAAAGAGACATAGGATCAAAAGAATGAATATAAGATGTGCTCGTGCTATAGCTTAGAAGTTACAACACATCGAATTGCTACTGATTTCAACAAGGTAAAGAGGGTTCTCCCAAGATGAGGGAACCTCTATGTGTCCTAGAGATGTTTGAGGCAACAGCATGAGACATTCTCCCCAGAGGGTCCTATGTGGACTAGTAGGGGGGAATGTGGACTTCATATTAACGTGCCTCAGAAGTCAAATGAAGGAACCAAGACATTGGTTTCACAAGGAAACCTTGATATGTCTTGTGAGACATTGATTCCATGAGGGAACCTCGATATGTCTTAGACATTGGTTCCACGAGGGAACCACGAGATGTCTAGTATAGACACAGTTCATGAGTGAAGCCTGAGGTTGGACACTTCAGGATATTTGGGTGTCCAATATACATTCATGTACCCAAGCAAAAAGGATCAAGCTAGACCCTTCAGGCAGAAAGACTACATTTGTGGGGTACAATGAGTCTTTGAAGGAATACAGGATCTACATCAGTGGTTAGAGACAGATTGAGGTGAGCAGAGATGCTACCTTTGAGGAGGAGGTATCCTTTAAGAGATTTAGAGGGTCTCACACGGAGATTGATCCAATTGATTTCATTGATCTTGTAGCTCCAGTTAATGTTTCCAGAGATATTGCAGTAGGTCGGAAGATACTTGCATGGGCTTGTCAGACTCTGCAAGAGGTAGAAGGACATGCAGCTCCTAATGGTACCTTCCGAGAGAGCAAGAGACCTTAGAGATATTCGTGCTATTCTGCTGCTATGAGCCACACCATTGATTCTGAGCCTTCTTGTTATGAGGAGGCATCTAGTCAGCCAGTATGGAGAGATGCCATGATGGAGGAGTATCAATCCATCATGAGGAATGATGTGTGGGATATTGTTCCGAGACCTGAGGGGAAGTTTGCAGTGACTTCCAAATGGATCTACAAGATCAAACACATAGTTGACGGGAGCATCGAGAGGAACAAAATGAGATTTGTTGCTAGAGGATTCTCTCAGATGGAGGGAATAGGTTATGAGGAGACATTTGCTCCTATTGCTCAATACACTTCTATCCGGATGATTATTTCCCCTGCAACATCCATGGGAGGTTATGAGGAGACATTTGCTCTTATTGCTCGATACACTTCTATCCGGATGATTATTTCCCCTGCAACATCCATGGGTTGGAGAGTACATCAGATGGATGTAAAGACAAACTTTCTCAATGGAGAGATTGAGGAAGAAGTATACATCGAGCAACCATATGGTTTTGTGATACATGAGATGGAGTTTCATGTGTGCAGGTTGAAGAAGGCCTTGTATGGACTCAAACAACCACCTTGAGCTTGGTATCGAGGATTGATGGACACCTGATGATTTTTGGGCTTCAGCAAAAGTGTTGTCGATCCCAGCCTGTACTACAATACTGTTAATGGTGAGTCCCTGATTTTGGTCATCTACGTTGATGGTTTATTCCTCACCGATATAGAGAGCCTTATTGTTGAATGCAAGTATGCATTGGCCTCTAAGTTTGAGATGAAGGACCTCGGTATGATGCACTACTTGGGACTAGAGGTGTGGCAGAGAACTGATGAGATCTTCTTGAGTCAGGGGAAGTACACAGTTGAGATATTGAAGAAGTTTGGGATACTGAACTTGAAGCCCGTGGCTACACCAATGGTGACGAATCTGAAGAAACTAAGTGTGTCTTCTTTCGATTCTGACGAAATTGATCCAACTATGTACAAATAGTTGATTGGATAAATAATGTATCTGGTTAACACCAGACCAAATATTTGCTATGCAATGAGTGCACTTAGCCAATTTATAATTCAGTCGAGATAGACACACTGGATTGTTGCGAACCATGTGTTGAGATACTTGTGAGGCACAATTGGACATGGTCTGAGATATACTTCCAGTATTGATATGATATGGCAGGAATATATTGACTCTGATTGGGTAGGGAGCGCAGTGGACAGAAAGAGCACCTTCGGGTGTTGCTTCACTTTGGGATCTTCCATGGTTTCCTGGTGTAGCAGGAAACGAACTTCTGTGGCTTTGAGCACAGCAGAAGCAGAGTACATTGCATTAAGTATGTCAATCCGTGAAGCAGTGTGGCTTCACAAGCTCCGTGCAGATTTATCCGAACATGTGCTGGATTCCAACATTATTCATTATGGTAACCAAAGTTGTGTGAAGATCTCAAATCATCCTGTGTTTCATGACAAATCGAACCACATTGAGATCAAGTACCATTACATCCGAGACATGGTGCAGAAGAAGGAAGTATTGGTGCAGTACCTTCCTACAGATGAGCAGGTTGTTGATGTTCTTACCAAACCAAGACGAAGTTCAAGTACTTCCGTGACAGACTTGGCATGGCAGAGAATGACTCCCTCGTTGAGAGGGAGTGTTGATGTTTGCAGCTTCCCGAGACATTCTCCAGATCGTAGTCCTCTGTGACTAAGTTGAGTTGATCTGTGATGACACTTATCCGAGAAGGGATAAGTGTGTTTGGGCTTATAGCCCAACGTCCCATGTGGAGAGCACATGAGGACATGTCAAGGGAGTTGACCCTTGACATCACACACTATGGGAGTTGACCCTAGTGTTTCTAGAGGGTGTAGCCTCTAGAAGTCCACATGGGAGTGCCGTGTGTGACAAACTTTCTCCAGATAGTACTCCTTTGTGATTGAGTTGAGTTGATCTGTGAGGACACTTATTCGAGAAGGGATAAGTGGGAGACTTATTCAAGAAGGGATAAGTGCATTTGGGTGTATAGCCCAACGTCCCATGTGGAGAGCACATGAGGACATGTCAAGGGAGTTGATCCTTGACGTCACACACTATGGGTAGTTGACCCTAAGTGTTCCTAGAGGGAGTAGCCTCTAGAAGTCCACATAGGAGTGCCATGTGTGACAAACTTTCTCCAGATCATACTCCTCTGTGATTGAATTGAGTTGATCTGTGAGGACACTTATTCGAGAAGGGATAAGTGGGACACTTATTCGAGAAGGGATAAATGCATTTGGGCTTATAGCCCAACGTCCCACGTGGAGAGCACATGAGGACATATCAAGGGAGTTGACCCTTGACGTCACACATTATGGGGAGTTGACCCTAAGTGTTCCTAGAGGGAGTAGCCTCTAGAAGTCCTCATGGGAGTGCCATGTGTGACAAACCTTTTTCTACTATGGTGGTTGTGTACCACTGGCAGAGACTGTGTGTCTCTGGACAGTAGTTGTGTACTACTATGGAAAGATACCTCCCTAGCTAAGAGGGAGTATTGATGTTTCAGCATCGGGCGGACCTTCTCCTAGATTGGGTTGCAGACCAAGGGAGATAGGATACATTTATCATAAAGGTGCACTTGTGGTAAATGGGCCCAGACGTAGTCCTTCCTTGATCACGACAAGGAATAATATGGACTCGAGGTGCTTGAAGTTCTTTCCATGTGTCAGCTAGCATCAGGATGACATTCACTCACAGGTGTGTACTTGTGATGAAAGATCTCGGTGTGGTCTTTGTCCTACTCATGGTGATTTGACAAGAAATAATAAAGACTCAATATGCTAGATGTTATTACATGCAGACCCAGAGTGAGCCTGATCTTAGAGAGAGTTAATTGGCTCAGAGGGAGAGTCGCGGAAGGAGTTTCTCCTCGGTTCAAGTGGGAGAGAGATGTCTCCCAAGACTGACAGACAAGTGTCATGAGTCTAGGGTGAAGTTTGTATGCTTCAAAGACAAGCTTGGCATGATGCAGAATGTCTCCCTCGTTGAGAGGGAGTGTTGATGTTTGGACAACATCGGGAAGACATTCTCTTAGAATAATAATTAATAATATAATTATTGATTATTAAATATCATATATAATAAGTAAATGATAATAATAAATAGTTATTGATTATTCATGGGACGCATCCTTTCATGGATGGTCACCATATGTTCCCTATATATGGAACACTTATCATTGTAATAATATATCGAGTATATCTTATATGAAGAAAAACAACAGATAGAATCCAGTGGAAACATTGTAATCCTACCAATCTTGAAATCTTGAAAGCCGTTAAGTCTACTAAATTTTGAATGGAACCTAAAATTCTACTTTCTCCATATGAAGTCCAATGAAGTTGGAACCACTCAAACATCCTAAAACAATTAACGGTAATGTTAAATATTTAAGTAAAAGGATGAAAGTGAAAGATAAAGGAGAATGTTACCATTAATTACTACGGTGGGTGAAATGGAGAGGGTGTGAACCTCTTTAAATAGCATTAGTAGGGAAAAAAACCCTCAAATACACACCAAAACACCTCACAACTGCAACTTGCATGAGAAAACATGAGCCCAAGTCCTTTTCTATGCATGACACATGTCCTGAAATTGGGACACATGTACGACATGTGTCGGACACGAACTTGGCATGTGTCATGTGCACAGGACACGTGCCAAGTTCATGTCCGACACGTAGGATACGGGACACGAGACCCCTGGGGGGCATCTCAGGTGACTTAGGTGGTTAGAGCACTTCATGTTGGGCGCACTTGTCTTTGGATCATCTACACTTGCTTGAGGCTGTTTTGACCATGGTTTTGGAGGGCACCCACTTGTTTGAGGACTTGGTTCTACTAGTCCACATTATTATATTGATTTTTTACTCTATCCTCTCTCATTGGTTAGAGAG
>WSFP011397534.1:0-27052 GCA_009831015.1 Picea engelmannii
AAGAGAAGAAAGACAGAGACAGTTGAGAAACTGAATCTGATCGAGCCTTCCTTGTCCTTTGTTTTGAAAGAAAACACTATTATTTTGGATGCCTAGACGGTGTGTTTTATAGCCTTAAAACACAAACTCTGGAACAACACTTCCAATGGGGCCCTGTAAGATGCTCCTTCTGCAAGTCTAACCATACCTTGTCTTCAACCTAAAACTGGTGCAATACCATGTGTTGATTATGGTGTTTCTTGTACTTAGCATTGTCTTTCTGCAAAATCTTCGGGACCTATTGGTGGATGTGTTAAATCCGCTCAATGAATCTGGTGGCTTTGTCAGTCTTAGACTGAACATGGGAATAGTCTATCTGTGTGGTTTCCAGAGGTAGTGCAACATCAATGGGACCCAAGGGTTAGAATCCTGGTCCCACCTGAAATGGGTTATGGTCGATGGAGCTATGGAGAGCCCCATTGTAATTGTGTTGAACATAGGGTAGACTCTCATCCCATGTACGTGGATGCTTAGAGTTTTACATGCGCGGGATGTGCATAATCATCTGATTGACGACCTTTGTTTGGTCGTCTGTTTGGGGGTGGAAAGTGGTGGATTTAGTGAGCTTGGTGTCCAACAGTGACCAAAGACTCGACCAAAATGTGTTGAGGAACATGTTGTCCCGGTCGGAGATGATAGTTTGTGGTATCCCAAAGTGGACCCACACTCGTTCAAAGAAGATCTTGGCAGTATCTCCCACTACAATGTTCTTCTTGTAGGATGTGAGGATGGCCATCTTCAAAAACCGATCAATGACCACAAATACACAATCATTTCCTTGCTTAGTGGATGGAAGGCCATACATGTAATCCATTGAGATGGATTCCCAAGGCTTCTCAGGGGTAGGAAGAGAGGTGTATAAGCCTTTCTTCTTGATGGTTGGCTTGTCAATGGTACAAGCAGTGCAAGATATGATATACTTGTTAATGTCCTGTCAATTTTTTGGCCAATAAATATGTTTCTGGAGAACGGCCATAGTTTTCTCCATGCCAAAATGTCCTGCAACCAAACTATAGTGGGCTTCCCAAATCATCTTTTCACGCTCTCTTGCGGGAACACATAGATGGCCCATATGGAATAACAACCCGTCCTGAATGTGAAAATCAGTGACAGTCACACATGTACCCAAGAGGTGATAGGTGGTGGTGAAGTCTGGATCCTGTTGATAAAGTTGGTGCCACTTAGATGCCTCATGTCCATAGGAATGGAGCACAGTGGTGAGTGCAGCTATGGGAGGTCGAGTGCAGTTATGGGAGGTCAACTGAGGCAGTCATTGAAACAATTTGTGCTCCCTGTCTTATACTTGATATTGATATGGAACTGTTGTAGGTAGGTGGACCACTTATGATGGAGGTTGTTCTGCAACTTCCCTTTTGTTTGTATGAACATTAGAGTCTTGTGATCAGTGTGGATGATCGTCTCCTTTCCCAGAATGTAATGTTTCCATTGACGACAAGATTATACAATGGAATACATTTCCTTGTCATAGGTGGGGTCTTCTTGGATAGTATATGAGAGTGTCTCACTATGGTATGCCATCGGATGACTGTGTTGAGTGAGAATTGTACCTACAACATAGTCAGATGTATCAGTCTCAATATCGAACGGTTGTTGCAGATCAGGCAAGGAGAGTATTGGAGCTGAGCATAAGTGATTCTTCAGATCATCAAATGCTAATTGTTGTTCCTTCCCCCACACGAACTTTTCCCTACCACCATCCTTGGTCACGTGGCTGAGGGCCCATGAGATATGGGAGAATCCCAACACAAACTGTCGGTAGAAATTGGTCAGTCCTGAGAAGATCTAAAGCTTGATTAGTGTGGTCAGGGCTGGCCAGTCACAGATGACTTGGATCTTAGCAGGATCGACATGTACCCCATGCTCATCAATAATGTATCCCAAGTATTGGACCATGTTCATGCCAAGGAAACATTTCTCCAAGTTGGCATATAGAGTGTGATGTCGCAAAGTGCTCAAAACCTGTTGAATATGCCGCATGTGCTCATCCCAAGTTTTGTTGAAGATGAGGATGTCATCCAAATATACCACCACAAAAGAGTTGGTGAAGGGTCTCAATACATCATCCATCAACCTCATGAAAGTGGTTGGTGCATTTTTTAGGCCAAAGGGCATGACCAACCATTCGAAGAGACCTTATTTAGATTTGAAAGTTGTCTTCCATACATCATTTGGTTTGATGGGAACCTAGTGGTAGCTAGAATTTAGGCCAATCTTGTTGAAGAACTTTCCCCCCTTGAGTTAGTCAAGAAGGTCATCAATCCTGGGAATTGGGTATCAGTTTCTGACTATGATTTTGTTTAATGATCTATAATCAATGCAAAATTGATAGGTCATGTCCTTCTTCTGCACCAATAAAATCGGGATTCCTCAAGGCGAGGATCTAGGTTTGGTGTGCTCCTTTTGAAGAAGCTCTTGGATCTAATGCTTGATTTCGTCATTTTCCATTAGCAAGCAATGATAGACTAGTCCATTAGGAAGAGGTGCATCGGGGGTTATATCAATAGGATACTTGACTTGGAAGTGCATTGGTACCCCGGTGGGTGACGAGAAGATTTCTTTGTACTCTTCCATGATCCCATCCACTTTCTTCTGTTGTAAAGAGAGGCTTTGTGTAGAGGCCACGAATGTGGCGATAACCTTCTACTTACTGTGAGCATAGATCACAAAGAAGATGAACTTTGAAGTCTGTGAAATGACCTTACTGCATTGCTTAGCAGAGATTAAAGAAATAGCAGTAGGCGAAGCTACCTTTGGTATCCTATACAATTGTCTACCCAAAGTAATAATAACACTGCGGTGTCTAGACTCATACACATCATGACTCTTCCACAAATATGGTTATCCTAAAATAACATCACAAACTTAGAGGGGAGAAATATCACACAATACCTCATCTTTGAAGGGCTTGATGTCATAGGGCAGACGACACTGTTGGCTAAAACGGAGATCTCTTCCTTGGCGAAGACATCTGATGGTGTAGGTTTGTGGGTGCGGTTTCGTTGGTAGGTCCAACTGCTTGACAACCTATGTTGAGATCAGGTTCTTCTGACTGCCACTATTGATAATGAAATGAAGTGGAGCCCCCTTTACCCACATCTATGAGTGAAAGAGGCATTCCCCTTCCTCTGGTTCTTTCGGTTCGCTTGGATGGACTTTGGTGGTAGTGACATTGGCACTAGGTTCAGCATAATTTTCTTCCCTTCTTCTGGATTTGATTCGAAATTAGAATTGGCCTCTGACTCATAAGCCTTTAGCTCGGCCATGAGTGACTACTTGGATCAAAATTCTTCAGTGTTGTGCCAAGGGATTTTATGGTATTCACACCATTTTCACATGTCCTTCTTCATCTTCTCATTGCCCTTCTTGTGTTGCAGCTTGGACTAGTTTTCCTGAGAGTGTCCATATCTGCTCTGTCCCTTACTGTGTGGGTTGGGACCATCTTTTCCCGGCTTCGGCTGTGAGGAGTTTGCAAATCCAAACTCTCATCTCTTCTACTTAAATTTTTTCTCGATCTTGACATCATATCTATAAATTGTACCCAATGAGGTGATGTCCAGAAAATCCATTTCTATTAAAATGTATCTATGAAAACAACTGCGGTATTTGAGCACTGGATGTCACTCAGAGTCTTTGATACCCAACTTGGTGTGCAAGGTATGGAAAATATTGGTTAAATCTGGTACTGTTTGGTCCTTTTCTTAACGTAGGGTGGTCAATCTAGTGTATTGGTCCTTGTAGCTTCCAACAGGGTAGTATTGTTCTTTAATGGCATCCCAAAAGGAATCCCATGTAGGGGAAACCACAAATATTACAGATTCATCTATGGCCCTTTGCTCAGAGTAAGTGTCCCACCAGTCCTTAACATGGGGGACAGACTTGAGGAGTGCAAAAGTAATATTCTCCCTATCGAAAAAATTATGGACCAAAAAATACCCTTCAAGCAGATTCAACCATTTATCTATAGCATCTGCATCTATCAGTTCTTCAAATAATGGAATATCAAAATTTACTTGTACCTTGAAGGGGGTTGCATGGCCACTTGATGAAGATGCTTCTCCTATGGGCAACCACCGAAGGATCTACGCAAAGTTGTTCATCATTTTGTTCCTTTGTCGCACAAGGGCTTCCTCAAGCAACATTTTAAAAGGATCTCCTGCTCCATCATCTTTCTTTTCGTCTCCCATGGGTTTTTGTCGAGCTCGGTGCAACCTATATTGCAACGGATCGATTGGTTCGAGTCCCAACTTCTTGTACCCAGATCTTGTCGGGGACATGAACGAAGAAAAATAAATGAAGAGTAGACCGATCTGACACCATTGATCTGGATTTAGGAGCAGAACGAACTGATTAATAGACTGAATACAATAAACACATAGATATAAAGAACAACAAAGATACCCAATGAACAATATCTTCTATTGAATAAATGAAATAGGTTGAAACTGTAAAACTGCAGAACTGAAACACTTGCTCAAATGGTGGTAGTTATCTCTGAGAAGAGATGTGTCTACTACACGCATTTTTCCGAGCAGAATGATTGCAATGAGGCTCTAGAGGCCTTTTTTATATTACTCATGAATGCCAAAACCCTAGACATCCAAAAACCTAACCCTAGGAGGTGAAATGCCAAAAAGTCATGTGGGCCCCTATGGGTAAGTTGGTACCTCAACTTCCTGGGGTCGTAAATTTTTCATACGACCTCCGTTTTAGGCGCGTGATAGCCCGTTGGAAATGCCTTTTAGAGAACTACACATTACACCATCAAACTCTGACTTCATCTATAGTTTGACTATGGGGATCCAAAAAAAAATTATTTAGGAATGCAAAATGGCCCTGGAAGTACAACAAGATGCGCTGACATGAAAACATACAAAATAAGCCAGTTGGATTAGGTGAGAGGCCACCAGCATCCACCTGGAAGATGTGTAGGGCTTCAAACAGCCTCAAAAGTGTATAACCCACAATTACAAAAAGTACAGAAGAACATGTTGAACTAAAAAATGACAAGAGGATCTAGTTGGAATAGGTGGGTGGCCACCAATATCCACTTGGATCAAAACCCATCCCCAAGGAAAAACCACTTACTAGGGCACAATGTCAACCACCAAGATGAAGCGGGGCAAAAGGAATAATGTCAAAGCATATATCATGAAATCTAGAGCAATCTAAGATACAACATACTCAACTAGATTAAATATTGAAATAATGCTCACCATAATACTGACTTGTACCTCATGGAGCAAGGCCCACTGCCTTCCGAAAGCCAGCTGGTATGGTGGATGCCATCTGCAAATCTGTGACCATTTGTGGTGGTGACTGGATTTTCCATCTATGCAAAGGGTATTGTTGGTCATGTAGTCTCTCAGCACTCTATATCTACAACCTAATGGCCTCGAGACATAATTCCTTAGTTATCCACAAAATGGGGATAACATACCACTCTGATCATTTCTTCCAATGGTCTATTACTGCTACAGGTCCTTCGCGCGAACTGGATTGGTTGTCTAAACTTTGGTGGTGCCATCTTCTTGTCTTCAGAAAAAATCGACTATAAATATCGGTTGGGTCCTTCACAAACTCTCAGTTACATACACTTTGTTTGCTCGGTCAATTGGTCACTCAAAAATCACAAGTCTTTTGTATTTTCCCGACTTGTCCCCTTTTATAGGCTCTGTCATTAATGATCTGATGCATCCTTTCTTTTCCATTCACCTGTTTTCCACTTTTTTGGCCATTCTCCATCCCGTCGCGTGGTGTTTACTTCTCCTGCACGTAGTCTTATGAATTATGTAGCACCAAATTTCTATCTGTTGTGCCCTATCATTTTCAACTATCTGCCTATCACTTATTCATATAACTACTTCTTTTTGGATTTTTCTTCATTTTTCTACTTTTCTCTTTTTTGTTCTTCTTTTAACTACTACTATGTACAAGTCTACTTGTTGCGCTGCAACTACTGAGAGTTAGTAGGTCGACTGTCCCTATACAGTTTCTGTCGACTACCATTCACCATTCCTTGAACTTCCTTGCCTGCTAGATATTTCAATTGTACAACACCTCCATCTACGAAAGACTTTATCTGATCTCGCCCTATCCAATGCATTCTAAGCTTCCCTGGGTGCTGCAAATACTTATTGTCATAGAGGAGAACCAGATCTCCTTCCTTAAAATTCATCTTCTTGATATGTTTTTCATGCCATGATTTATCATTTTCTTTATGTACCTTCTGATGGAAACCTACTATGATTATGTCCTCTTCTAATTTCATCAGTTGAGCCAATATTTCTGGTCTTGTGCCCCTTTTTGTCATATCTGTAATTGTTGCAATACGCAAACTTGGTATCAAATAATCTAAGGGAACTATTGCTTCATGTCCATACACCAATCTAAATGGTGTCTTCCCTATTAGCTTCTTGCATGTAGTTCTATAATCCCAAAGTATTGTCGGTACCTTCAAATCCCAAACATATCTATCCACATTACAAATCGTTGTCAAGACATTTTCCAAAAAAAAATTAAAGGCTTCCATTGTTTCGTTAGCTTGAGGGTGATAGGAGTGCTCTTCTGATGATATATCTTAAATTCTTTAAGCATTTCCTCAATTGTGTTGTTAAGAAAGTGAGTCCCTTGATCACTCATCAGTATTCTTGGACATCCAAACCTTTTCACTACATGTTCAAATAAAAATAACGTTGTTTTCTCTGCTCTGCAATCCCTTATTGTTGTTGCCTCAGCCCATCTGGTCATGTATTATGGCATTTTAATAATATATTTGGCTCCTAATCTTCTTGGTGGTGGATTAATTGGACCTACAAATTCTACTGCCCACTTATCAAATACTTGCAAAGTAACATGAGGTCTCAAGGGCATCTCATCTGTCCTGGATGGCTTCCTAACTCTTTGACAAACATCACACTTTTGACAGTGTTCTTTTAAATCCTTGTGAACTGTTGGCCACCATAATATTGCTCGCAACACCTTCTGTGTGGTATCTTTTTCTTGTGTAGTGTCATCCAGCAATCCCTTCATGTGATTATGCTAAAATTATAGGCCTTTCATGCTCCATCACACATCTCCTCAAGATGTTATCTGCTCCTAGTTGTATAAATGACCTGCAATCAACTGATAATATATATCTCTGACCTCCAATTTTTTCTTATGCACAGTAGTAAATTATTTTGGTGCAAATATTGTACTAAAAAACTCAATAATGTCAACAAAGTACTCATCATCTATATATACTGAAAACAATTGTGCATCTAGAAATTTATCTTCCAAGTTATTGGGTTCTTCTCCATTAGTTATCTTGGATAAGTGATCAGGTCTTGCATTCAATCTTCTTATCTTCACCACAACTTCAAAGTCAAACTCTTGAAACAAAAGTATCCATCTTCATTTCCTTCCCCCCAAAACTGGCTTATTAACTAACTCTCTCAAAGCAGAATGATCTATAAACATCTTGAAATGTTTCCCTAACAAGTAATGTCTATATTTCTACAAAGCATACATCATTTCTAATCCTTCCCTTTATGCAGTGTTATAGTTTTGTTCTGAATTTGATAACTTAATGCTGGAAAACGTATAGGGTGATCTAGATCACCTTCTCCCAGTTGGGTTAATACTACTCCTAATGTTATTCCAGATGCATCCACATGCACATGAAATTCTTTTGCCTAGTCTAGAAACACTAAAATCGGTGCAGTAACCAGCTTCTCCTTCAAAATATCCAAACTTTGTTGGCATTCATCATTCCATTGATACTTAGTGTCCTTTTTCAACAACTTCTCCATTGGAGAAGTAATATATACATATACCCTTATGAACTTCCTATAATATCTTGTATGACCAAGTGTACTCTTCAACTGGAGCATTCTTTGGTGGTGGTCATTTAACTATGAAATCAATTTTAGTAGGATCAACCAACAGACCCTATTTACACACCACATGCCCTAATAAAATCCCAAAAGGTGCGCTAAAAATACATTTCTTTATATTCAATGATATCTAACATTGTCTGCATTTGTGCAACATCAGCCTTAATACTTCAACTTGATCCTTCAATAAACTAAACATTGCCCAGTCATCCAGGTAAACTTCTAAAACTTATGAATAAATTCCTTAAAGGTTGTTACTACTACTCTTGAAAAAATTGTTGGTGCCTTCTTCAACCCAAATGGCATAAATGTATACTAAAATGATCCCCATTATGTCGCAAATGTTGTCGTATGTCTATATTTTGGTGCAATCCTTATTTGATGATATCCTACAAACCCATATGTAAAAGAATGAGCTCCTTGACCCCCTACATTCTCCAAAAATTTGTTTATAAATGGGGTAGGAAAAGGATCATGTAGGCAAGAATCATTCAATTTTCTCAAATCTACACAAATCTTGATCCCACCTTACTTATTTTCCTGCACTACCATAGGACTGATCCATTTTGATTCTTCCAGAGGTTCTATGACACCAGCTTCTAACATCTTGTCAATTTTTTCCTTCACTTTCTCTTTGCATATTGGATTCAATATGTAAGGTTTATGTCTTATAGGTCTGGCTTCTGGATTCAAAGGGATATTCATCTCTCCTATCTCTCCTACTAATCCCTTCATCTCTTTAAATTTCGTTGGGAATAAGTCATTGTATTCACGCGGTAACTATGTGATCCTTTCTACTCTTTGATAATCCCAATAATCTTCAATACTTGCCATCTTTTGGTTTTCTATAGTTCCAATGTTTACCTTCTTGATCTTCAATGGTGTAGCATAATATTTTGAATCTATCTTGGGACCTTATACTTCCTTTTCGCCTTCCACTTTTGGGATATGTATATTTCCTGGATTATCTTCTGCTGGATCTTCTTCTTCTGCGACGTGATAACAATGTAGCAACTGTTTAACAATTTGTTTCTTCTTATATGTTGGGATTATTTCAAATTTTGGTTCGTCAACTATTTTGTCTCTTACCACCTTCAACACTGTATCTATTTCTATACTTTCATGCTCAAAGGAAAATGCAACCACAAAATTATGTTGCATTTCTTCCCAATTAGTAGTTTCTATGTGTTGTTCATATTTTGTGTACCAGTTCCTTGGAATGCCTTCTAGTGTGTGAATAAAATGGTGCAGCCATTCTTCTAGTGGTACTAATATCCATTGAACTGTGCACTTATCTACACGTTCTTGAGGTTTTCCAAACCCCTCATATTTCTCCTCATATCTATGCTCCTGCTCTGTGCCAAATCCGATGCACAGTAACCTTTTGTATTGAAACCAATTATTGATCTTTTCCTTGTGTGTACCCCACCATCTTCCAAGTGTATCTTTTAAAGAAATATCTAATTCTTGTAATCTCTGATTTTCCATAACCTCTACCTCAAACTTCATTAAAAATTCTTCTAAGTCATTCAAACCATAAAAAGTAGGAGGTTCTCTTACCACTGTACCAACCCATCTTAGCGTGTGCGTCATTCTGGCACATCTTCTAGTGGATAATTCATGTAGTCGTTACTTCCAGTTCTCCAGTCCTGTGTCAAAGTCTAAAGAACAAGTACTAATACTTCTCCAACTAAGCATTCCATCTACATTTGGGTTGATATAATCTTCTTCATGCACGGTAGTTCTGTATAATTGATTTACATCTTCTATAAGAATATTGTTTGTCGTAGGTTCCACATACCTTCCTCCTTCTGAGGGATCCAAAGGTGCAATAACTTTGTATTCTCCAGATTCAAATATCATCTTCCTTTTCTTCAAGTTGATAATAGTTTGGTTATCAAAATCCCAATCCAGACCCAACAATCTTGGATATGGAAAAGTATTGTCCACTATATCAATGACTTCAAAGTCTTCCATGATGCACACAGCATCTTGATCTACTGGAATCGATTTCAATATTCCAATTCGCACCACTCTGTGTTGATTTTCTAACTTCAACTGAATAGGTGAATACCCCAATTGAGGTTCTCCCATATATTCACAGGTTTTCTTTAGCAAAACATTGACTCCAGACCCTAAGTCTAGTATGATATCCCCCATGTTGAAATCTCCTATGTTTGCATTCATATTGAATTCTCACCTTGTTCTTCTCTTCTTCCAGACATGATTCACTGTCTTTACCCTTTCTTCCCCAGGATGACACTTTTCTAACTTATTTTGAAATATTTGTAAATAGTTTTTATCGTTCAACAACTTTACACAAGATCCCAAAAAGTTTCTTAAGTTACTTACTTGCTCTGAAGGATGCTCTTTGGTCTAATAAAATAATGGAGGCATGTCATACACTGATAACTCATCTATTGGATTTTTCCCTAACGTAGACGCAATATTTTCCTTCAAAACTTATAGTCTAACTTCATTGAATATCTCTTTATCTTTGTGTGCATCAAACTTCTGTTCAGGCATTGTATTCTTATTGACCCATTGGTATTTATCTTGATCCTTGTTTGTTTCATCCTCTCTTGGATTAGCTCTGCCTCTAGTAACTGTGTTGATCTTCTTACTATCCTCTTCTTTGTTCTCCAAAGCAATCCATTGTATTTTTTGATTCGTTTGGTTCCTCTTATCCTGTATTTTTATCAGTAGTGTCAGATAGTCTTATGTTT
Source organism: Picea engelmannii (assembly GCA_009831015.1). NCBI lineage: Eukaryota > Viridiplantae > Streptophyta > Pinopsida > Pinales > Pinaceae > Picea > Picea engelmannii. The sequence continues at coordinate 10,661 of WSFP011397534.1, forward strand.
CATGGTCTGTTGCATGATAATACATACATGTTGGGGGTGGTTGTGGGAAATCTCTTGCATAGTGCCCTAGTTTCTGATAGTTATAACAAACTACTGGTCTTTGACCTCCTCCAAATCCTCTTCCTCCACGACCTCCTCCTCTGAAGCCTCCTTTGCTTCCCTCATTATCTTCACATGGTGTATTATACTGAGGTCCCTGATTATACTTCGATTGTGCATTATTGTATTATAGTGGTGTTGTGCACTACTGTGCGGAATTATAATGTTGTTTCCCTTGAAATTGTTGTGAATTATAATGTGGTTTTGTTGCAAATTGTTGCACGTTATTTTACTATGGTTGTTGCGCATTTTTATACTGTGGTTGTTTCACATGTTGTCATGTTACATGTTCATACTGCACCATGTATGTATCTACAATATTTTCTTTCATCATCTCCAAGGTTCTACAGTCCTTGTCTTCGTGTCCAACTGACTTACAAAAGTTACAAAATGTTGTCTTTGGTATTGTCTGATATTTTTGCATTAGGGGGCAATGATAGGGATCATGCCCATGTGTTTTTCAAATCTAACACCATGGTCCTTATAAAGCTAAAGGGTTTTCCGTACCCACTCCTATATATTGCACAAATAATGGACACTCATTCTTATGATGGCCTTATGTCCTACATATTCTACACCAAACATCCTCTCTTTTCTCCTTACCTTTATTCTGATTCAACTAAAATGTTAAGTTATTCAGATCTTTCTTTATCTCTTCCATGGTTGGATCTGTATGCTTGTATTGGTTTTCCTCTAAGTGTAAGGTTTCTTGCAGAGTCTTAGCTTGGTTTTGAAATTTATGATGCCTCAAAGGATACTTCAAGTGTGGAAACAAAGAATTAACAAACAAATGTCTATGTTGCATATTAGTAATAGGGAACTTCAACTTACCTTTGATCCTTTTAAACTTCTTATCAATCTCCTAGACTGATTCTCCTAGCTTCTGCTTAATATCTATCATATCGTTCATGAACTAATCCTCTGAGCTTGGCTTCTGAAATTCATTGATTAGTTGCCTCTTCACCTCTACTACAGTTGTAGGTGCTCATGTTGGGTTATTTCCTGTGAGACCCATGTACCAATCTAATGTGTGGTCTTTGAATGTGATTGCCAATTGTGCAACCTTTGTATCTTCATTTGTATATCTTCTCACATATAAACAAATGTTGTTTTGGATCATCTGACCCATCCCCTCAGAACTCTGGTACCCTAATAGTTGGATTGTGTCCTTCCATTGTGAAGACTGTTGAACTACCACCTATTCACAGTGTAGATACTTGAGTGCTACTTGTTGAACTTGTACTTATGCTACTAGGCCAACGTCCTGTAAAAATTCTTCTACCACTAATCACTTGTTGGGTAACCAGTTTTTCTTCTTCAGATGTCGTAGTCACATATGGGGTTGTGGATTCCACACTAATTCGGATCTACAATGGAGATCCTTATTATGTGTCAGACCCATGACCTTTGTTTTTCCTCTCATATGTGGTGTGCAATATATCCTCAATCTACCCCATGGTGCAGAGATCCTCTACCTCTTCCTCATCGTTGTCCAAGCCTTCTCGCTCGGCTACTACCCTCTTTTTGTTATTCGTATTATACCGGTAGGGTCGTATCTTGTGTGTCACACTTTCTTTCCTTATGATCTACCTGTTCTATTCATCATCCATCATGATGGGGTCCATTGCTTCCTTTTTCTGGCTACTCTCCAGAGCCTTCTCCATATCTCATATCTTCCTTAGTTCTTCTCCCAACTCCCCCATGTGCATAGAGTGGCCTTGTTGTATGATTCCATAGTCATTACACCTTTATCATATAATAATATCTTGATCAACATGTAAAGAGACCTAATGTACCTTCCTCTAGGTCCCTTCAAAAAATAGTTCTCTGTGGCAGTATATGACTTCGATGTATCTACTGCAAACTCAATAATAAACCCAGCAATAATACTGTCTAACCAGAAGTTCACTGAGCGTGTGAATTTATTATTAACTCTTTCCAATCAAGAAATATTCTGAGGAGTCCACTCTACTGGCCTAATCTGATTAGTCAGATGGGTATCCTTAAACCTAAATAACCATTCATGTAATAACTCTGGAAAATAACAAAAATATGCTTCAGGAAAATCAGTAAACACATACATCTGCATGTACTGGCACGGTGTATACCCTGAACCCTTATTATCTTTATGCACAAACTCTAGCTGCTTTGTCTCCAACCATCTTTCAATCTCTTCCTTCATATAATTCCAAGGCCTGAACATCCCTTTCTACCACTGCATCTTCTTCACCAAACCCCTTCCAGGTTGTCCTTCTGAGTTCCAGCCGACAATGGAACCATTTGTTGGATGTATGGGCTAACTCGAGTTCTACCTTAGTTTTCCAACAAAATCATTTTCACCATTAGCCCTTCTGGTAAACCAAGAGGCTACACCGCATACAGAGTGCACAATGCAATCTCACCCGAGATGGCTTATGGGTGACTACAGGACACGAATGTTCGCATTCATGGAAGGGATTGGGGATGTTATTTTTACTATTGTTCTACTTGAACCATTTGCTGGATGTATGGGCTGACCTAGGTTCTACCTTAGTTTTGCAACAGAACCCTTTTCACCATCATCCCTTCTGGTAAACCAGAAGGCTACACCACACACAGAGTTCACAGCACAGTCTCACCCGAGATGGCTTATGGGTGACTGCAGGACGCAGATGTCTGTAGTCATGGAAGGGATTGGGGATGTTATGTTTACTATTGTTCTACTTTAACAGGCATTTTACCATAATATTCATCGTATATACCATTTTATCCATTCAGAATCATCTATCATGCATACTCAATTCAGTGTGCACTACAAATAAACCCTAACAAATGCATTCATCTAACCATTCATTTATAATTGCAAAAACAACCAAAAAGAATTCAGACACATTGCAACACATGATTTTACTATGGTTCACCCCCCTGGGCTATTTCCACAAAGGCTTCTGCTTTATTCATTCTTCATCAAAATAGCGTTGGGCGCATTACATCATATGGTTTAATAATATTGCATGTGAGGTTGACCAGCATCACACCAAGTTCCACAGCTTGCGACTTGACCCTCAGTTATATCTCAACATTAACTCCATTTGATCTCTGTAGATCTCAACAATACAAATACTCAGACTCAAAAATGACTCTCCAAAATAGACTCGTCGCGCACAAGTTTTAGGGTATCTCATACCAAGATATCTCCTATCTGCCTCATACATCATATTTATACTACAAAATGGGTAAAAACCCTTACATTATGACTCCAAAACCCTAACCCTAAGTGGACTCAGCTTTTCCACTTTCTAACTACCTTTCGCATGGTTGGTCTTCAATCCAACCATTCCTTGTGTTGATCTTCCTTATTTTATGGCGTGTTGCTTCCTTTTCCGATTGTTGCACTGGTTTTCCTTATTTTTTGGTGCATGTTGATTCCTTTAGTCCATTCTGCCTCACTTATTTCTCTTAACTCCCAAAATTTCCATCTCCAACAATTTCCTCCAACTATCCCATCATGTAGCTCTCTTAGAACTCTATCTACATCTTTATTCTCCATGCATTGAAGGAGAACGTTGTCATAATTTATTTTGAAAAGAACACCATTAATGATTTGATAGTGTGTCGATTTGATCCTCGTGGATATTTTCTATTTTGGATTCAGATGATTGGGGTTGGTGACATGCTTCAAATATTGCTTGAGATCATTCTACCAAGAGTCATCAAGTGTTGGAGAATAGGGAGATTTTGCATGCACGGTGATATTTCTTCTTCCCAACCATATTCATGTTGATCTCTAGAGTATAAGGATTCATTTTCTAGCTTGCATGGTCCTTGACCTTTCAAAATGTTGGCAGATGTAAATTCAAGGTCATACTCCTGCACAATCATCATCAAGTTTCCCCGGTGTTCTCCCAACTCTTTCTAAACAGATAGTGATCTTACAACTAGGTGAGGAACAATCACTTTAGTGTGATTATTCAGTATGTAGGGCCTGAATTGCCTAATGGATTTATGGATGGAGAATTTTTGTTTGTCCATCGTGGGGTAATTCAATTCATCCCATGTATACTAGTGCTCATAAATGAAATGGGGTGTTCACTCCCTTACTCATCCTTTTGAGTGAACATTGTTGCAAGGGAATGATCTAAAGCAAAAGTATACAATAAAAAGTCTTTGTACTAATATGGACTTTGCAATGTAGGGGTTTCTACTATGGAAACCTTGACTTTCTCAAATAAATCTTTTTCAACAAATGTCCATTTTAACTTCACATCCTTCTTAATCATTTGTTGAAGAGGCTTAACTATCTCTCTGAATTCTGATATGAATATTCTCACAAAATTTATCTTCCCAAACAATGATTCATTGGGTTTTTTTCTATTGGAAGAAGGAATCTATATAATTGCTTTTGTTCATTCTAGGTGAAAAGAAACCCCATATTTTGAGATGACATGCCCCAATATTTTTCCTTCTGAAATGAAAAATATGCTTTTCTTGGGATTCAGATATATGATGTATTGTTTGCATCTTTCAAAATTTTGTTTCAGGTGATGTGAGTGGTCTGATATTTTCTTAGAATAAATATTCACATCATTAATATAGACCACTATGCTTTGACCAATCATACTTTGTGCAGAAAGTGGTCTTTAACCAGTCTGGTTTTTCTATGAGAACCTGGTTGTAACCTGGGAGAATGTCCAATAAAAATAGCATTTCTTGTCTTGAGATGAGTTGCAATATTTGTTCCATAGGAAGAATAGGGTAATTGTCTTTGTTAGATGCTTGATTTAAGTTCCTGAAGTCTGCACAAAGTCTAATATCCCTGTATTTCTTCCTAACAAGCACCAGAATGGACACCCACATTGAATGATAGACCTTAAAAATAATTCGAGCATATAGTGGCTTCTTAAGCTCTTTTTGAATGAGAGGTTCCAATGTAGGATGCACTTTTCTTAGTTTATGTTGAAAAGGATCGATGCCATATTTGATGGGAATGATTTGTTGGATGATTTGAGTGTCATAAGTTTTCATATTTTCATAAGTCCACGTGAATATGTCTTTGTACTTTTTTAAGAGATGAGTGAAGGTACACCTTTCACCTTTTGATTAACAAGTTCCCAAATTGATAAACTTGGGATGCTCAGGGGTTGCCAGATTTACCAAAAAGTGCATCATGGTGGAGCTATTTGTCTTAGAATTGGTCATTGCTTTAAATATGGATTATAAATCAAACAAATTTTCTATAGTCAACACATTCCTAGGGACACCGTTACCTCTAATGCCATTTTCTTTGTTACGAAATTTCTATAATTCTTGCTTATGTTCTTCATCATCAATAATAGCATCTTTGAAAATGATAGCATTTATGAGAAAATGTATTATTTGTGAATCATGATGTAAACCCTCTAGTTTTTTATGTTGTCCAGTACAAATGGCCTGAAAATCATTTCAACAGAAAATCCATTGTTTAAAGGGGTGAACCAAGATGTTGCATTAAATGTATAAACAGCAGCATTTTGAGAATGAGGAATGGAAGTATCATTAAATGCATCAAAATAATTTATTAGTTTCCATAACTCTTGTTGGTAACCTTTAATATGGAGGGACAGTCGATCTATGGAATTATTTACTTGTTTGACAATAATTTCATAATCACCAAAAACTTTCAAACATTTTACCTTGAGATCTATGGCTTTCTTCAAACCTTGAATCAAGGCTTTGTATTCAGTCATGTTGTTGGTGCAATCAAACTCTAACTAGTAGGAAATAAAATCCTTTTGTTTCCTTGGTTCAATTAGGATACATCCAACCCTGAATCTCTCTTATGACCTAAAGTCATCAAAAAACAAAGTGCAAATGTTAGTTTATGTAGCTAAGTTAGTTGAACTAGTGCTAATTGTTTCTCCTATAGTACAATCATTTTCATGAGTCTGAATGCAATGAAGGAGTTTAGAATATTTGTTTTGTTGGAAAGGTGATGGCTAAGTTGTCTAACAACCATGGTCAATCTCCAAAAAATAGTTACCCAATACCGAATGAGAAAAAATGATAGGTTCATTCTTACCTTCTAATTGCGTAACAGTAAGCTTCATGCGGGCTTCAATAACTACCTTTATTTGATTTAGTCTTCCCTTTTATGGTAGCCATGAGTGTTATAGCATCAAATTCCACCTCTAAAACTTTGATTCTCTTGTTATCCTTACCCATATCCTTCTTAAAGAAAACTATTCCCCATACCTCCTTGAGACCTTCTAAAAAACTAAATTTTGAATGATGTATGCACCCTAACAGTTATGATACCCACATACATGTGGGATGCTTAAGGGACACCAGCATACATGCTAATAAATGTTTAAAAAAATATAATTATGCCCAACTTATTCATGAGTTATGCGATTGGTTAGTTTTCTAACTCCTTTTTCCCATACTCAATTGTCTCTAATTGATTGGAGACCGCATAAAAGGAGCATTTGACTCATGGACAAAGGTAATGATACTTTTCACATTCAATCAAGCATTCATATGACTATTCCCGCCAAGTCTATAAGCCCATTTTATCCATGTTGTTGATGTGTCCTTGGCCTGGAAACCTTATTTCCAGTTTCCCTCTAATCACCAATTTTATCTTTCCAAGAGTGTCTCTTTATACCCTCTTTGGGCCAGTTGTGACTTTAGTGCCGAGAACATCCTTATAATAGAAGTCGGGGTTGGAGGAATCTAGTATCTCTTTCGACAGGGAAACACCGCATTAAGCATGTATAATCTTTAACTACTTTGTTTCGTTTCATTAATAATACAGAAAATTCATTCCTTTGAAGTATCTTGTGTTATTATTGTTCATATTTATGATGTTTTTGCATACATTTCAATAGAATACTAATTGCTTAGTCCTTTCCATTATTTTTACATACAACTAATGGGTAGTTATATTATAACTACCTATTCGTATAGATATATCTGTTCAAGATTTTTGTAGGTTGCGGAGAAACCCTTGGGAAGGAGCGAAAGGAATCCATCAATCAGGAACAACACTAAACGTTAGGATCCTAGTGAGTCAAATTTCCTCTTTATCAAGAGGTTAGTTATTCTTGTGAAATTCGGTTATTTTATCTTAGTTTGGTATTATGTTGAGAAGTACTTTATATATGGTCAATGGGTGAGACCTTGCAATTTCGAACACCAATCCTTATTCAATAATAGCCCATAAGATTCCAGAATGTCTATAATTGTAATGTCAATAACTTGGTGAACTCTAGGATCTGAAGCTAATCTAATCATGACATCCTTTAGCTCTCCCATAACACTGACATATGATCTATCTAATTGAATGATTCTATTAGTGTTCTTTGTTGGTACAACATTTATCTTTTGACAGACTGAGTATGGCATGACATTGGAAGAAGTGCCTAAGTCCAACAAACTGTTATATACATTGAAATTGAAAATTTTATATGTCAAGAGAAAAGGAAAAGTCTGATATTTAGAGTGTGTCCCTATGCTTGATGCATTAACCATGGATTTTACTACAGTTTTGTCTTCTTTTTTAGGTTCAACAGTTTTGGGACTATTGTCTACAATTGTTGTTATTTTCTATTGAGAGGTGTTGTAGGGGCTACTCGGCCCAGCTGACTAGGCCCTCTAGTTGACTGTAGTAATCGGTTAGGAAATCAGTCAAACATACAGTTAGCATCGACTGACCAGTTAAGGAATGTAATCGATGGGTAATTGCATATCACACATATATATGCACTAGCATGTAATGGAAAGACAAAGGTTTTTCTAGACTCATATATAATGAAAGTTATTGATGGTTCTCCTCCACTTGTGTATGTTCTTTTATATGTCTATGTGCTCTTAAATATAATGTTATAGTGTGTAAGTATATGTTGGAACTCAGGCATGCATAGCAATGCACATATATGTTAACTTTGGAAGACATATGCAAATGGTGGGAGAGTAAGATTATCAATTACATCAAAAATTATGCAAGAAGAAATCGACTCATGCTCACTGAAGCACGTGCTCAATTCTTCTCAGAAACTCACGAACAATTTATGGAATCCATTCCATAAGCATTATTCGCATATCCCAATCAGCATAATGTGCAGACCCACTTCCAATGAGCATTTGATGCACAAGATCATAAACGGAGGAAGAAAAAACTTAAACAAGTGGGTTGAGAGGATTGTGGAAGAGTACATCAAAGATCAAAAAGTTGAATATAGAGAGTCAGTCCAAACCATCAAGAAAAAATTCTATACAGAATTGCACGATGGATTCCTTTGCATCGCCCCTTCCCTGTTGCATAAATTCCTCTCAGACAAAGGATCCGGTGACATTGTCTAGTACCGACCTCCCTTGAAATATCCTCCTCCAAAATCCAACTGGTGAAAGAGACAAGAAGAGTGGGAAGCTTTCTTTGAAGCTAGCTACAAATATACCAGAGAATCTTGGGAGTACTTTTTAAAGAAATGAGCATACAAGAAATGACAATGGAAACCATCGACCGCGAGTAGGTAAGGTCGGCGTTGGGGAGTTGGAGGATCTGTGGGATGAGATAAGTGGAATTTGAAGTTAAATACAAAAGTTGAATTGAAATTGAACCACACCCAAGTCAAAATTGCTAGAAGTCGAGAGAAAGATAACTAATTCAAATGAGAAATATGTACCTCAAACGAATATCCATAAACCATTAGTAGATATTCAAAAAATAGAGCAGGATAAAAGGAAAAAGAAATGAGAAGAGTTGTGAAATGAGAAGCATCTCCAAAAATACCATAGAAAGCATACCCATGTGTAGCATATTGTTGGAGAAGCCCTTGAGAACACCCCAACGACTCCTAGGAGGAGTGGAAGCTTGCAATTGAGTATGGCAGCCAATGGTGCCTAGCAAGCCAATGACCAAGTCAACATGGAGATTGATGATTCGAGACCTGCAATTTTACTTTCTCCTGTTAGAAGTCCTAGCCCGTGTATTACATATTTCCTCCAACAAAGAATTTACATAGATACACAGTCATAGTGGGTATGGTGTCGAACTGATAACGCTGGTCAAATAAGAGATACAGTGCTAATTGAAGCATAATAAAATGGTGAAAATTGACTAGAAGATATACTCCTTCATGCAATAGATCGCATGGATGTTGCCCCCTATCAAATCTACTTTTAGAAGATTTAGATTCAACAGATAGTGAAAACAAACCATCACAACCATGTAGAGGACGATTCGTTAAATATTTAGACAAAGATTGTCAGACATACGTTCGAAGCCCAAGCAAAGAATGTGCACAATTAGAAATTGAATTAGTCGAGTCAAAAACCTAGAACCCGACTCAAGAAAGTAATCCATCCTCTCAGTCAACCTTAACACAAACTCTTACAATAATTCCATTTTCAAAGAAATCCCAGAAAGCAAATATGGGTCTAAATCATATCCCGATTTACCAAGGCAACGAATATCGTAAGCATCATTGATTCGTCTACGAGAAATTTTGGGATGCAGCTAACATAACTGATGAGGACAAACAAATGGCATAGTTTGGTGTCGCCCTTCGACCCATATCACTTACATAGTTTATGAATTATATGAGAAATAAACAATGCTCAAAGGAAGATATAAATAAAATCTTCCTCGAGTTATTCAAAACTCAAGATAGCAGTCACTTGGAAGTACAAAAACTAAAAGGAAATCAAGAAAAATCAGGGAGAAATAGTCTAAGAATACGATAAGAGGTTAAATATTTATTAAGTCAAACCCCTTACGCAGGATCACAATGGTATGTAGTAGGATTACTACAAAAGATCAAAATTCCCCTTCGAATGTACGATATTTAGTCATGCGAAGACATACTGAAAAAAATCACAATGAATCGAAGTGGATGATGAAGGCAGTGAGTCTTAGATAATCTCTGAAAAATATCGAAAGACAAGCTCACTGAACTACAACAATCAATCAAAAACGTGTCGATTTCATGCAACGAACTCTGGTGTACCATTTTCTCAAGTGAGGGTCACACAAAATATTATTGTAAGTTCAGTGATGCATTGGACCCAGTAGTCAGACGCATCCAAATCAAAACATATTGTGATATTTGTGAAGCCTCGACAAATCATGCAAGAGATTGCCCACAAAATTTAAGGAATGCATGCCCCAAGTGGTGCCATATATGCAAAGAAAATAATCATTCCACCTAGGAATTTCGGTTGAAAGGAAAGAATAAACCGAACATTCACTCATTATATCATACACAAGTGGTCGACCAACATGTCAACCAAGCAAATGGAAACGAATACAGAGGACGAGGTCGAGGTAGAGGATGATGAAATTTTGGTAGAAGATGCGATAGAGGACGTTGTTATTGTTTCAATTGTTGGAAATACAATCATATAAGCCCATATTGTCCCATCAAATATGGAACTGATCTCAAGTTCTGTAACATTTGTGGAGTAGGAGATCACTCCCTAGAGGACTTTCCAATTGTACTAGAAAAGGTTATGAACAAAAGAAATGTAAATAACAGTGCCAAAACAAGAGATTTTTAATTCGAAGAACCTTCATGTGGTAACACATTTAGGATTCGGTGAAGATATTTATCTAGATCTAGCAAGTCGAAAAAGTAGAGACCGACATATAAACCCTGATCCAAATCAACGAGACAAACTTATGCAAGAAGCGATGAAATTCTTCAAAAATATTGACCAAGATAAAATGAACAAGGGAGAACATACAAACATTTATGATATGGAGTTAGATGAATTTATACAACTTCTAAAAGAAAAGTAGTTAGTTGGTCGCTTGATCAACCTACTGAGTATTCTAAGAGAATATAAAGAAGACCAAAGATTTGTTAAAATGTTGCGCAAGCTATCTCAAGAAAGACATACCAATGAATTTGACCCACAAGTCAACCTCAAAATCGATGGACACATGATCAAGGAATTTGTAGTTGATTTTGGATCTCAAGTAAACATAATCCCAAGGGAAACATGGATTCGACTCGGAAAACCAGTGCTCCAACCAACCATGAATTTCCTAAAGCTAGCAAATCAGAGGTTCATTGAACCAGTCGTTACCGTTAAAAGTGTAATAACCTCTATAACGGGAATATCGATGAGAGTTGATTTTGAAGTAATAAACTTGGTCGAAGGCATCCCTACCTATATCGCATTAGTCGGTAGACCTTGGGGGAGAAACATGTGAGCTAAAATATCCCTTGAGAGAGATAGGATCAAATTGAAAGGGAGTGGAAGAAAAATTATAATCCCACTAGATCCAAAGGAAGGAAAACTTTGGGTCAAGACATGGGACGAAGCTCAGGAAGTCTGACAACTATATCAAGTAAATAATGAGCAAAGAGACAATGTCGAGCCAAAAAGCGAAGGATAAATCCTAGTTGGATCTCCCTTATCAATAGGACAAAATTCAGATACAGAATTGTACAACTGGAAAATGGAGAATTATGAAGCCCAAGCAAAAGAATGTTGGTCAATAGAAGCCATACCAATAACAATATCCAAACCATGCTTCTTAGTACATTTTGTACCTATTGTGGAAAAAATAAAGTTAAATCAAACATCGAAACTCATTATGATTTATAAAATGCAAGGCAACCCATGTGATTCATTGAATGGATCTCTCCATCGGTCCATCTCAACAAAGTGTCCAAGTCGATTAGAGAACATGGGAGAATTCAAATTCTAGTCGATTCCTTCATAGGTCAATTCACCTGATGGTGGGAAACGCATGTATCTTGACTACAAACATGCAACACTACCACTTTATACTTTTTTGAAATATTTAGGGGAAAACAATTGTCGACAAACCTAGAAATACCGACTTTCAAACCTGGGTTCGACCCAGTAGCTCACATTCAACAATGTGAGAGGGAATGGAAAAAATCAAGATACTGGGATGAATGAGTATGGCCACACAAGTTTCTGAATACATTATCTGACATACCACATAAATGGTATGATATTTAAGAAGCGTTTGGATATACATTCATCTAGAACGTAATCAAAAGTAACTTTCTTAAAGACTTTGAATTTAGATCAGAGGAGGCACTTCTACAAGCAACGGAAAAAGAAATCAAAATCTTTTTAGAAAAAACAAGTCCTAAGGAGATGAAGGAAAGAGGAAAATACAAATTCAATCAAGGCTCAAACTCGACTTGTAATTTTGTATCAACTCAGAACACAAATATTGTCATAGCTCATTGGATAGATATGGAAAATATAATTTTTCCAAGGCTGAGATTTTGTTGGAAGAAAAATCACCCAAGTATACAAAATCATGTTAAAACAAATTATTCAGTGACCAAGGAAGAGAAAGAGGAGAAAGAAGATACATACAAGCCTAACTTCCCACCAAATTTTCATAAATTCATCGAAGGAGAACGTCAATTAGACGAATCAAAAGAACAAGAATGGATGGATGCAAAAATCAAGACCAAAGAATTCGACATTTCGATAAACGACCGACCAAAAATGGCTAGAATAGGTGACTACTGGACTAAAAAGAAAACCGTAGAAATAGTCGACCTATTAAAAGAATACCAGGATGTTTTTGCTAGAGATTATAAACACCTAAAAGGCTTAGTACAAGAGATGGGAGAAATGAAAATAAAACTAATACCTGGAGCCAAGCTTGTCAAAAATGACCATATAAATTAGCACATAAATACAAGCCTATTGTCAAAAACGAAATTGAGGTAATGCTAGTTGCTAATTTCATATATCCAATTGATAAGTCGGAATGGAAAGTCCCATGGTCGTGCAACCAAAGAAGCATGATCCCAAGAAGTTAAGAATCTGCATCGACTTCCAGGGATTAAACAAGCTCACAATAACAGATCCATTTCCAACACCATACACTGACGAGATCATCAACGAAGTCACAGGACATGAATGTTATTCCTTTACCAAAGTATTCTCTGGATACAATCAAGTACCAAAAGCTAAATAAGATCAAGAAAAAACTACATCTGTATCCGAGTTCGAATCATTAGCATACAGTGTCATTCCCTTTGGTCTCAAAAATGCCCCGAGAGTCTTCTCCAAGATAGTGGTTAAGGCATTTTGAGAATACATTTATAAAACAATGGTCATGTACATCGATGATTGGACTATCTATAGCCTCCTAAAGGATCACATACAATGTTTATGAATGATGTTGGAGAGATGCAGGCAGATTCACTTATCTTTGAATATAAAAAAATGTATCATCACCACACCAATAGGAATATTATTGGGACACATTGTATGTAAAGACAACATCAAATTCGATATGGGAAAGATCAAAATCATTCTCGACTTAAAACCGCCAGTCAATCAGAAACAAATAAAAATATTCCTTGGACACACCAGATATTATTGAAAGTTTATTAAACATTATTCTGATATTACTTTTCCAATTGACGAGCTACTAAAGAAAGAAGTGGAATTTCAATGGATCCATGAATGTAACAACTCTTTTGAACTTTTAAAAAGAAAGTTGGTAGAAGCACCAATACTAACATTCCACGACTGGTCCAAAAAAAATCATGTACATGTCGATGCATCTAATGTTGTTTTTGGTGCATTTTTATCCTAGTCATATCATGAGATGGTTGACCATATCAATGCATATTCCAGCCAAAAGCTAAATAAAGCAAAGAATAATTACTCAGCGACGAAGCATGAAGCTTTAGAAATTTTCTTTGCCCTGCAAAAATTCAAACACTGTCTCTTAGCAAATCCCTTTTTATTTTTCATTGATCATCAAGCTTTGAAATATTTAGTCAACAAACCAATCCATCATGGTAATATTTGTCGTTGGCTATTACTCTTCCAATAATTTGACTTCAAAATAGTAGTCCGACCAGGGAAGAAAAATGTCGGTCAGGATCACCTATCCCGACTAGAGACGGGAGAAGATCTGATTGGGATAGACGATGATATACCAAACATGAACTTATTCAGGGTGGAAGCAACCCCTAAATAATTAGAGAAAATTGTGAATTTTTTAGAAGATGGGAAAGCACCTGAGGATCTCCCAGCCAACATGCAGAAGATCCTATAAATGAAAATTGCACCATTCACTCTTATAAATGGATAGCTCTACAAATTAGGACTGGATAATATCCTGTGAAGATGTGCACTAGAGCACGAATGAGAAGATGTCATTTCCAAGGCACACATAGGCCCAGCAGGAGGGCACTTTCAAATGAACATGACAGCTAGAAAAATTCTTCAAGTCGGTCGTTGGTGGCCAACACTACATAAATATTGTCTTGAGCAACAAAATAATTGTCAAAGAATGGGACGACCATTATGGAAGAATTAAATTCCCCTGCATTTAGTAAATCCAAGTTTACCATTTGAAATTTGGGCTATTGATTTTTTCGAACCCTTCCCAACAAGAGCCAAAAGATCAGGAATAAAGTACACAATTACAGCAATCAAGTATCTAACCAAATGGGCAAAAGTTGAACTAGGCCCATGATGAAAACACTACGAAATCAAACAAAGGCATGAGGTAATATATATCACATAAATAATGGATACATCGATGGACTAGTGAATATCGTACAGAATCCAATAAGACAGTTGGCCCTATATCTCTATATTGTGTGCCTCTATGTACACCATCATTCATGGCCAACCAAGAATGGTGATCATTTCCTACATATGCACAATCACATAAGAATAATATTTTTGCAAATCAAGAATCACTTCACCTACTCAGACATCATCGTCAGACATGAATCAAGCTCCTTTATAAGACAACCAATAGAGAAAAGAAAAAATGTCATGCAAACAATTAAGTTTCCAAAATAGGCTATGTTGATGAAAAGTGTCGCAAACAATGATCCACTTGAGTCTCTCCTCCCTCTAAGAGAATCCAACCAATCATCTTAGATACAGACATCAGGAGGAGATGTTCATCAATGTGTAAAGGAAGGAGTGTCCATCTATGGCACCAGTTGTTCAACCTCAAACATGGAGGGGCATTTGATAATCATTCCTAATGTGTAGTTATATCATTTGGCCACCCTGGAGGAGCAGCTTGTGGAAGGAGATTCAAGGCACTGGTCATCGGTATCTTGCATTGGTGAAAGTTGGGGGTTGAGTGGAAGATGTTGGATGTTATTCCAACTAACCTGGACCCAAACCATTCCATGGTTGAGTACAAGTCCATGGTAGGTTATGGAAGTCACGGTCCAATTCAGGTTACTTGTACTAAAGGACCTAATGAATACATATGTGGTAAACCCAAATAATTCCAAGGAAAAAAACTTATTCTTTCATAGTAGTATCAGATTAAAAAACGACTGAAAAGTTAGACCACTAGAGAATAAATCAATAGTCTGGAAAGAAAAAGTTTTAAAATATAGTAACACTTGTTAGACCGTATAAGGAGCCCAATTCAATATTGATAGTTCGAGCATATTCAAAGAATCCAAGGAGCCCCAAGTTTAAGCAAAGGAGAAGACAATTCATAGCAATATATGTCTTCAACATCCTCTCTTTTCTTCTTATTCTTCTCTCTCATTTTGTAATAACCAAAAAGAGGACATAATAGAAAATTTGTGTATTTTCTCACACTCCCCTCTTACTCGAGACAATCAAGGAATTGAGTAGAGGGGATATGTTGTAGGGACTAGTCGACCCGATCGACTAGACCTGCCAGTCGACTAGCCAAGTTGATTGTCGTAGTTGGTTAGGAAGTTGTTCGAACAGAAAGTTAGCATCGACCAATTGGTTAAGGAATGTAACCGATGGGTAACTACATTTCACACACATATATACACTAGCATGTAATGAAAAGACATATGTTGTTCTAAACTCATGTGTAATAAAAGTTATTGATGGTTCTCCTCCACTTGTGTATGTTCTTCTATATGTTTGTGTGCTCTTATATATAATGTTTTATTTTGTAATGCTCTATGTAAGGTTATGTTAGAAACCTTGTTGTCCTTTCCCCTAGACTACAATAAGAGGGAAAGGACTTAAAGTTGTTGACAATTAACTCTCTTTGTTGTGGAAGAGTGAAAATGTCATATAACGAAACATTTTCTTTGGTCTTCGTCATATCCTCTATAACATTGTAATACATTTAATATATGACTAGATTCTCAGTAGCCTTAGATGGTTGGGAAGTGCTTGGGGTATATTTGGTCTTGGAATAACTTATTTATTTCAATGTTGTAATAGGAGTTATTTTTCTAGGAGCATAAACATATTTAACATGAATGGTGGTATCTGACACAGGCCCTTTACTCCTTAGATTGTAATATTTTGTGACAATCTTAGTATCTTGAGTATCCCCTAGTGATATTT